>MU159597.1:1028584-1124981 GCA_015888305.1 Antheraea pernyi | reverse complement strand
GGGAAAAAAACAAAACCCTCCCACCATGTGTATTTATGTGCACGTGTGTGAGAGAGATGATCTCATATGTGTGTTCAAGTGATGTAGGTGAGTCACTGTATTGCGATAATAATATCTCGAGGGCTCCGCGTGGGGACGACCTAGGCTCGAGATATTACTGTGAACCGCGATGTGTGCGGGAGCTAAAAAGGATCGATTACAAAAGCGCGGGCGCAACACGTATTTAATAAGATCGAATTTAAATTTACTTAACGGCGACGGCGCGGCGCCGAAATCTAAAAATAGACATAACAAAAATTATTATTATTGAACGGTCGTCGTACAATTAATTCTCATCTTTTATTTTTCTCGAACTGGTTACGCTATTGACATGACAAAATCTTCACAGTTTCACCGGACTACCACAATTAATTCATTTTTACATCGTAACATTTTTTAAAAAGCGCGTGCGGAGTCACGTGTTACAGTTAGTTATACCTAAATGTCAACGAAGTACTTTCAGAGTTCATCGTGGACAACCATCATTCTACTGGGTTTTTGTATATGTAGATATATATTTTTTTAATAAGATTGTTATCTCCTAGACTTTTTTTTTTTTTAACGTGGGGAAATCCCTTATGGATACGCCACCCCCCCGGGGGAGAGGGTGGGTTATGTCCGACTCGCACAGACTAAACCCCCTCGGTGTACCGACAGACCGTTTTGTGGGGGCGGCAAGGGATCGTTCAAGCTAATCAACCTTGTAGAGCCGCCCCCACGGTCCGCCCGGCGGAAGGTGACCGCCGGGCTCCTACCTATAGAGGGACAGACCGGGTACACACCGGCTGCCCCCCCTCGTCCGCCGGACCCGTGCAATGAGGAGATGGGCCCCCCGGCCCATCCCCTCAGGTCCGGCTACGGTGGCAGGAGGAGTTGGGCAAAGCGCCTTCTCCTCCTGCCTGTCCTCCCCTGGCGGAGACGGCCACTTTCAGGGTCTGCCTCGCGGGCCCTCTCCGCCACCTCCTTCTGCGAGACGACCTCCTCGCAGAAGAAGGCCATCGCTCGCCAAGCCTGTTCGCTGCCGAGCATGGCCGAAACCACGCTCGGCAGCGACAAGTCCGTTCCCACGGCCGCCGCCAGAGTGCGGCGCTGCTCCCCCCACGCAACACACTCAGACAACGTGTGCTGCGCGGTATCTTCGTCAGCGCCGCACTCGTGGCAGGCGGCCGTCGGCTCCCTGCGTGCGATCCGGTGCAGGTACCACCCGAAACAACCGTGTCCGGTGAGTACCTGCACCAGTCGGAACGTCAGGGAGCCCCACTCCCTGGCAGTCCACTCCCGCAGGACCGGGCGGACGGCGTCCACTGTGAACCGCCCGAATCGCTCGTCCGCCAGGTCCTGCTGCCACCTTTCGACGGCGTCCCCCCTGAGACGCCGTCTCTCCGCCTCTACCTCCCTGGGAGCCGGAGGCTCCCCCCTTCGTTTCCTCGCCGCCGTGAACTCGTACACGGCGGCGAGAACTCCTGCCTCCAGCTCCCAGGGCAGGGAGCCGGCGAGCGTGAAGGCCGCCGCCGAGGACACCGTCCGGTACGCCCGGATTGCCCTCAGTGCCACCGTGCGCTGCGCATTGCGGAGCGCACGCACGTTGGCGGCACCGAGGGCATCAGCCCAGACTGGTGCCCCGTAGGCGGCCATCGCCCGCACGACTCCCATGTAGAGTCGGCGGCACCCGGCGCCCGGCCCCCCCACGTTGGGGAGTAACCGGCCGAGTGCCGCCGCCGCCCCAGAAATTCGCGGTCCGAGCCCCGCAAAGTGGGGCTCGAACCGCCAGCGCCCGTCCAGGGTGAGGCCCAGATATTTCATCTGGGTCCCCACCCTGATCCGGGCTCCCTCCACCACAATGTGAGCCCCAGGAGGTGGCCCCCGCCGAGGCCCATGAAAGAGTAGGGCCTCGGTCTTCTCGAGGGCCACCCTGAGGCCCAACCTCCTGATGCGCCTGACCACGAGAGTTGTGGCCATCGTGGCCAGGCGCTCCACCTCCCTCCACTCTCCCCCCCGGGCTACGACTAGGGTGTCATCCGCGTAACATATGAGGCGTGCCCCATATGGGAGCACGCCGCGGAGCACCCAGTCGTAGCCCATGTTCAACAGGAGCGGCCCTAAGGCCGACCCCTGTGGTACCCCCCGCCTTGTGGCCCGCCGGACCATTCGCCCGTCGCCGTCTACATAGGCGACCTCCCTATCCTCGAGGTACGCCTCCAGCACCCGCCGCAGGTAGGGGGGCACTCCGAAATATCGGAGCGCCTCCCGTATGACCCCATGCGGCAGGGTGTTCAAGGCGTTGGCGATGTCAAGGGACACCGCCAAAACCCTCTCCCCCTGGGAGGTCGCCTCTGCCGACAGCGACATCAGGAGGCACAGGGCGTCCACCGTGGAACGCCCTGCCCGGAAGCCATACTGCGCATCCGCCAGATTGGGCCCTACGCCCGGTTATCTCCTAGACTTAACTATCTTTTACTAACATTATCTAACTAGATTTCATGTTACGACATGTAGAAATATACTATCTTATCCAATACCTATATATAAACCTAGTAACTTCTTTATCTTATATCATATTTTGACATATCACTACAATATGTTAATATAGGGTTGGCCTATAAATTATGTTTATATTTGTACTTGTGTTTGATTGCCAGATGCCAAGCCTATCCGAGAGAGTTACCTAATAACATATTTTAATATGAGATTGTTACCAAAATCAAAATCAAAAATATTTTAGTTTAGGCCCTGAGAAGGCGCGTATGAACGTCAAAGCTACCACCGGTTCGAAAAACAACCCACTCATCGAGAAAAACCGGCATGAAACTGGATCGGGTTTATAACCTAGAACGGCTGAGATGTAAGGCGGTCGATCCGAGATCGATTAATCGATATTTAAACATGGTAAAATCTATTATTTTAATTGAAATTAAACATCGAATCGATCCATTGAAACGATTTGTGACACTATAAAATCGTGATTCGATGTTTTTCTATTTGGATAAAAGTATAACCATACAATAATGAAAAATAATATAAAGGTCATCAGAAAAGAAACAAATTGAAGTGATCGATTATTGGATGGATCCGATCGATTTAAAAATCGAACTTTTACCAATCCCTACAGTAATGTAGAAGCCCGAATGTGTCAACAGGCATCGGTAAAGTAGTTAATTTAGTTATGTAGTTCATAGTCCGGTGAAGCTGTTAAGATATTGCTTGGTCAATAGAGTAGTCAATTCGAAAAAAAAAAGTTAATTTAGCGTTCCTCTTGACATCGCGATACAGTTATATCGAGATAATGTACAACGCCATCTATTGGTGCACAAAAAACTTAACACGTAGCGTTTCCTCCACAGAGACAAGTTGTGAAATCAAATGCAACCTTCAACGCCTTCGTAGTTCCAGGCCCGCCGGAGCTCACCGAAAACCTGTTGCCGGTTACGATGACCAGAGAACTGGAGCTGGAAGATGACATGAAGGAGTATTGGGGCTTCTATCTCTTGAAGGGATCTTCTGTGACAGTTTCGGCTTGTGTCAGGTGATTTTAACATTTATATTTATCTCAGCAAATTGTTGATATTCTAGCATTAGTTAAGGTGATCCCGTTTTTTGATGTCTGCAGGTTCTAAGCCGGCTCTAGCCCAAACTTGTGATAATATCATTTTTAGAATTCGCGTATATTTACTAATTTAAATAGGTAACACTAACGGTTAACGGTGGAAGACATATTGTAAGGAAATCTGAACCAACTTTATTGTAGTATCTGTAATCGGGGCTTGGAGTTTCCAATCACTTATATACTGGCTTTGTGATTATATTTTTATCTTCAATCAACAAGAGCGCTGTGATCCTGTGGCCCAGCAATCGATCTCTTATAGTCTGGAATTATTGTTACTAGTGTTCTTCTATTGGTCGAAAATTTACGATACTCATGATTATAATTTGTCCCAAAATAAATTAATGAAGTGATTAAATAATTGAAAACTATGTTGATTTAATAATCTAATGTATTTTAAATATATTTCCACGTTAAACTTCTTGTCTTACAACAACCTTATAAATCAATTGAAGATTTTAATAACTTAAAGACGAAATTAAAATATGTTGGTGTTGAAGATATGAAAAATATAACTGTTTTCTTTTTTTTCATTAAGAATAAAGCTCTTCAATAGCTTCTAAACAAAAAAATGAAACCTATTAACAAACAAAGGTGGTATTTAACTGCTTCAATTTTATCATTCTAAGTCCCAAGGTATAATGATCGAGATGAGTTTAAAACCCAATGTTCAGTATGTTGGATATGTTTTTACATGTTCCGGCCCATTTAATCTTTTTTAATGATAAACTTAACCAATATATTTTTATCTCTTGTTCATTTACATGCACATTGGATGTTTAGATGATACTGAATTATAAATGAAAGAACGTTATTAAACCATCTTATTGAATACTAGCTTCTGTCCGCGACTTCGTCCGCGTGGAATAGTTATTTTGGGCTAAGACGTAGCGGAGGCTTACAAAAGGAGTAAAAACGATTTTGAAACATTCTTCATTGGTGCGCTGCTGTTACTGGTCTTATCATGATATAACTTTAGCCTTCCTCGATAAATGACCTATCTAACACTGAAATAATTTTTCAAATCGGACCAGTAGTTACTGAGATTAGCGCGTTCAACCAAACGAACATACGCTCCAGCTTTATAATCTTTATATATAAGTTTCTTCTGTGCGTGTGTATGTCACTGAACTCCTACTAAACGGCTGGATTGATTTTGATGAAATTTTGTGTGCGTGTTGCAGTGGATCCGAGAATGGTTTAGATTCCGGTATTGAAACCGGTAGGTGGCGCTACGGTTGAATTTTAAGATTTTTTTTATTGCCAAGGTACCGCCAAGGCAAGACACCGTCCGCCCGGCCCACTAGTATTAGTATAGATTATGGTATTGATCTATTGATATATAACATCACATATATATCAACACATTGATCACAGTATTAGATGAAATTACAGTTAACTTAAATGTACATCTTGGTGATATATTTTTTCAAACTTGAACCTAAATTATATGTGTTAATTTTTAGTAAAATATTAATTGTACATTACGTCTTACGCGGTTAATATATATATATATTATAGAAATTACATAATAATTTAGGAATTTTAAACTCTCTATAGTTAAGATTAATAAGGAAATTTAATATGCATAGACAAGTAGTATATTTAAAAATAATATAGTATAATTTTTTGACGGCATCAGATGGCCGGGAGCATCTCTTATCATGATCAAAGGATACAAACACTTACAAGAGTGCGCGTACATCGGAGACGACTCGTCTGAAGAGTTGGATGAACTTCTAGAAGCGTTCCACAAGGGTCTCATGTCGAACACAACTCTATTGCAGAAGATAAATGAATTGAACAAAGAAGATGGGAAGGCTAATGACCCCGGTGAGTATCCTAATAAACTTGTAAGTATTTACGCGAATAAAAAAACTATAAATGTATTTACAAATATTATAATTCGACGGCTCGGGAACGCATTAAACACTTTGATTGCTGAACGCTTCGAACTATTTAATGCCCAATTCTAGGATCTACCTTCGTGTGACCATTGCCACTAAAGACGATCAATCGCCGTATCGAGTCGATCGTCCATCGACCGTATACGAGGTTGCAATTCTAGCTGCGGAAGCTATACCGGCGATAATTATAGTCCATCACCTCGATTAAATGTTTTTTCAATGATCACATGAGGGTAGATCCTAGAATTTTGTCTCGTTAACCAATGTCTAATAAAACAAGCACGTTGATATTCAAGTGAGAACAGAACTAATACTTTTATTCAAAGAAAAAAAACATGTTACAGATAAAATATACAAAAACAAATATAGGTTAGTTTCACATTAGTGACAACAGATTTCGGTAGCAGTATTTAATGTTGATTATTTAGATATAAATTTCAATACAATGCACCGCAATTTATCAGTCAGCTCGTTACTCCGGACTCCGTAATGAAATCGTAATGTCGAGCAATCTATGCGAGTAACGTTTTCTAGATCTAGATAGATCCTTATTGAGTATCTATATAGTGTAACTATTTTAAACATTATACGATAAGATAGGCTACAAATAAAGTCAAAGTCTAAAAAAATATATAACATAATAGATTAACTTAAATAGTTCGAGTATTTTGTATTAATGGAATGAAATTGTTGTTTACTAAGGTGCCATGAGACGACACAAAGCCGGTGTAAGCTTCCACGACCCAAACAATATCGCAAACAACACATCCTCATCTTCTGAAAGCGTTCCTGCTATTGACGTCACGGACCACGATCCTAAAGTAAATAATTATTACAATACTTCTTGTGATATCTCTTTATTTACTACACTATCAGACACAATTAATATACCTTCGTATATTGAAGGCTGAAATGAGCATTAAAAAATTGTTATTATAACAAAAGTAAATAAAATTGGTCCAGTATTATTCTTTTTGTATTGCTACAAGGGATCGAAGCCACTTTTTTAGACTTATTAGTAATTCAACTGATAAATATTATTCTTGCTGCCAAAAGTAATTAATCACTTAATTTTAAAATGATATTCTGTTCGTTATATGCATTAATAATGTATTCCCTTGCCTTAAGTCTCTGTTTTATCGGAAGAAGCACCAGCAAGAATTTTAACTTACCAAAAGTGCTTGCAAATTAAAAAACCCAATAACCTGTTATGAATACATATAGTGTTGATAAATTGATTTGTACTAATTTACAAGGAATTAAGAGAAATTCTGGAAAGGCTCCACGCTCTGAAAGAAGCAGTTAAGATGGAACAAATGAAATACTTCCAAATGCCATCACATCTTATGAATTTACCAGCACTGCACCGGCACAGAGATGCAAATGTCGACAGAGATGAGAGGAAATGGTTGTCTTTTGAAGGTATTTTGTAATGCGTTTTACACACACTCACTAATAGCATAAGATCCAAGCATATGAGTAACAGTTCCCACCTTACTTTATACATTAAACATAATCTGCGACTATAAAAAAATCTCAAAAATAAACGTTTATTTATCAAGTGGCCTTTATGCATTTTCTTAAAATGAGGAAAAGTTTTAAATTGGTTTATATTTCGTTATATAGTTGTTGAGCTCTATATTCTCTTTGATTCTAGTAGTATACTATAACATTTAATAACTAACAAAAATGCAGATATGAACATTACCTATATTTTGAATTTGCATAAATAAATGTATATACAATAGTATATGCTCTTTATAACGTTTGCAAGTGACCGAGCATTTTTTTCCGTTATAAAGACTTTTCGTTATAGGAAGGGAAAAGAATACATAATGGTTTTGTGGTAAAACAACCAAATTAAACTAATTTCTTCGTTATAAAAATACAATAGTATATGCTCTTTATAACGTTTGCAAGTGACCGAGCATTTTTTTCCGTTATAAAGACTTTTCGTTATAGGAAGGGAAAAGAATACATAATGGTTTTGTGGTAAACCAACCAAATTGAACTAATTTCTACGTTATAAAAAGCTTTTCGTTATAACAAACAACGTTATAAAGAGTCTACACTGTACTTTACCTGTATCATAATTATAGAAGTTCGAAGCCTAGAGGAATAACTGAGAGATGATAAATTAAATATTCTTTTGAATATTGATTTACAGTATTACATCGATTACCTTAAATCAATAACAAAATTGAACTATTCTTAAATAGGCTAAAAGCTAAATATGGCAGCTATTTTACCTTATCAAAAGTAATGTAATATAAAAAAGAGGAATATTTAAATATAACTACACTATTTCAGATATCGATGGCAACAATAGTGAAATAATTGATACAGTAAATAACAATACAATTAATACTCATGTAGAAAGAAAAGAAAATAAACAAAATACAACAACCAAAGAACTTATTATTGTAAACAAAGTAAATACAAATGATACAGTAACAGAAGCACCTCTTGCGAACGAATCTAACGGAACTATGAAAGATATTAAACTTTATAATACAACAAATAAAGAAATTGCTTTAGATGTGAACCACAAAACTGAAACAGTAGTGCAAGGAATGCAAGACATTATATTTCATAAAGATAATACAACAAAGAAAGACATTGCTTTAGATATGAACCGCAAAACTGCAACAGTAGTGGAAGATATTCATAAAGAAAAGGAAATTACAGAGAACACAGCTTTGAAAGTACCTGTATTGGCAATTATATTTAATCATACTACTAATACCAGTAAAGTTGAAGCAATAGATAATGATGTAACGACCACAGAAAGCAGTCCCATAGAAGAGAAAGGAAATAGTGAAATGCCTGTTTTAAAAGAAGTCAATACGTTTTACCCAACTACGGTAAGTTTTGGAATGTAGTCTAATTTTAATATTTTTTTCGATGTCCCTTAAAACTGAGAAAAAAACTATTAAAAGCCAGACGTGCCAGAAGACGATCCAAGTTCATCTGTGTATAAAACCATGTTCGTTTGTTAAAAATCATCGCAAAAATTATTTTATATGTTATATTAAAAAATCTTAAATTATACCAACCAGTAATTCATTGAAAAATTTTTGGAAGATTAGGATTTTCGTAAAAACTGTACTTGGACTTTTTAATTAAAAAAAAGACTAATGACTTCCTAGTTTTTTTTTCATTAAAAGGCCCACTTTTCAGCAATATCGGAAAGAAATATTAAAGTACAGCTACTATGTATTTTAAAATTACTGAAATATTACCAAATTATTTGTATGTAAACTAATCATAGTATAATAGATGTTGTAAATTATTTCCAATTTTGCAAAATCACACACTCCATGTTGTACATTTCGCACTATTGTACTAATGTGTACTGCAAAGACTACAATTTTGTGTTCTATATTGCTTATTTAACTATACATCATTTTATTGATTTAGCAAAACACACAAACAGAGCAATCGTCGCGAGAGATATTTGAAGATGTCCTGAACAGATTACAAGCTTTGGGTGATAAAGGGAAGAGAGTGTTACAGAGGCTACACGAGAACATAGGGATTGAATATAAGAAAGAGGTAAATATAAATACTTGAAGCGTACTTAATTAATTAAGATTGTAACGATACGTTTACATTTTCTCCTGTTTTGTGGCAATCAATCGTCTAGTAGATTATTACTGCCATTGCCATTCAATGAATTAACAAGATGGCGGCCGTCTTGTTAGAACTCTCCAGGGAGTTCCTGTTGCAAGGTAGAATCCATACTCCGTGGTATTATTTCCCATCCACTTCACTTGTACAGAATAATCAAACTTTATTACGTAAAACACAACCGATATTATAAAAATATAGAGCTAAATAACATGACATTACATAGTATAAAACAAAGGCTCCTACAGCGTCGGTCTGTTCGCGATAAACTCAAAAACTACTCAACGGAATTTCATGCGGTTTTGACCAGTGGATAAAGTGATTCATAAGAAACATTTTGGTATATAATTTGTTAAGGATTTTTTTATAATCAGGGCGGGACAACGTCTGTCGTGCCCGCTAGTTATGAATAAAATATAAAAACCACTATAAGATGCTGATACTATAGACGACATTACAAGATCTCAGTTTCTGTTGTTATGAGGTGGATTCTGCCATCTAGTTGAGTTATTAAAAAATAAATTTGATAACAACTTTTTGACCTTCGATCCTTTTCATATTTTTTTGTTTTTATATTACGATCATAGATGGCGCCTACTTCAATAATGTTAATTGCAATAATTGTAGTAATCAAATGTAATTTCATTATATTTCTAATTGGACACGGTAATATTATTATTGCTTTATTAAAATGACTAATACATATAATAAATAACAATTAAACATGGATTCTAAATTTTTTTCTGAAATATAAGTTTAGTGCCATCTGTTGGTACATAGTTTAAAGTTCTTAAACATTATTATAAAGCTGTTATAAAATAATTGATGTCCTGAATAAATCTAATTTTAGTTCATTTACTTTCTAACATAAAATAACCAAATAAACTAAGCCATATTGTTAGAATTATATTTTTAATCAAAGTGTGTTTCCAATACTATGATAAATGTTTTTGATTTGTTGTCTAATTTTTTATTCTACTAATTAATTCATTTAACCATAAACGTATAGCCCCCCTCGAAGAATAATCTAATGTTTTAAATCAGACCAGTAGTTCCTGAGATTAGCGCGTTCAACCAAACAAACCCTTTAGCTTTAAAATTTTAGTATAGATAAGAATAATAATAAATCTATGATTTGATGGACCTCGGTATAAGGTAGCCATACTCAATTGCAGATGCCCAAGAAATCTCGTGCAAAGATACTGTCAGCTGTGACTAGCGGCGAGGAGCTGGACCGGCTCCGGCAGGTGCTGGTGGAAGCTATAGATGAGGAGAAGACCAAGTCCCAGAGGCAACGTGAGTCTATAATGTTAAATATTATAATATTTTATAATATATTAATATTTTCGAAACATCTTTAGATATCTTAAACTAGTCATTCCATGTCATTCTCACTAAGACCAATAACAGTTTTTTAGGTAATAGGTGTTGTAACAAAATCCCAAAGCATGTTTTGTAGGTGGTAGAGGCACGCTAAAGCTATTACTGGTTTCAGCATGAATGGGTCGGCTCGCTCGGGGTACTACTCACACGACACACAGAAATACCCACGTGAAGTAACAGTACTTGTATTGTTGCGTTTCATTCGGTCACTGAGAACGCCGGGGCTCCCTCTCCTCTCTCCTCCCCTGCCCCTTCTCTGGCTAGCAACGCACTTGCGACTCCCCTGGTGTTGCTAGTGTCTATGGACGGCGGTGATCACTTACCATTAGATGACCCGCCTGTTCGTTTGCCCCTTATAATATAAAAAATACGAGTGGGCTTTACAACTGAAGTAAAATTTCTTTAGCTCCATCTATATTTATGTAGACATACATGTTTATATATGTATGTACATATATCAATTTTCTAATTTTAATTGATAATACAAAACGTAACTGTCTCTTTCTATCTTCACTAACGTTATATGCCTCTCTCAACGTTCCGTTCGAGTCGTCCGATCACACGTTTTCGTAACGCTCTCGTGACGCATTCACCATCTTACTCCCCATGTCAAACGTGCGTAAACGAGTTTTAGTTGAAAAAAAATATATATTCAGAGAAACGTCGTAATGCAAGAGAAGATGCCAGAGCTAAAAGAGAGCTGATGCTGGGGCAGATCGAGCTGAAGAAGCAGTTCAATGAGGATGACGAGGCACGAGATTATGCTGCTGAGGAGGTAATACTTAACAATTCAAATTTTCATAGAACAATACAAAAACCGTTGTGTACATCGGAAAAGTAATATCGCATATTTTGTTACCAAAAAAAACATTTATTGACTTTTGAAGTGGAAACTTTGAGTTTAGCGGTTTTTTTTTTTGGCAGGTGATAAATTTATAATTTCGCATCATGAAGTGTTACGTATGAATTTTTCAAATCTTACCAGTAGTTTTTGAGATTAGCGCATTCAAGTAAACGAATTTTATGATATTAGTTAGGGTTTGTGTTATGGTTGTTATCACAATTAATAACAGAAAACATGTGATGGAAAAAGAAAGGAAATAAAAGCATATTCAAGGATATATATAAAATACAAGGAGAATATAAATATGCGAGATGGTCCCAACCACGTAAATCGAAATGCCTGCTGGGCCCTTAAACCAACCCTTCACGTACTCCAATACGTCCAATTACTCGAAAACTACAGCGTTCCTATTGTGTTTTGCAGTGGTCCGTTTGTTATTATTATTAATTATAATTCTAGTATTATACAGCGCGATTGGTTAGTCACCAGCAATATTTATGCACGATAACCATTAGTCCATTCTCGTTCTAAATCAATTTAAAAAATAGGTGCTTAATATTTGACCTAATTATCTCGAGAAACGCAAAACTGATATACACTCGACATAACGTGATTTACGGAAAAACGAACTAAGGAAAGCAATGAATCACACCGTACCGCGCAGTCCCGCCCGCGTTCATTGAACCTAGGGTTTTTTTACGTTCCAAAGTATTGTTCCTATACTTTTAAAAGTTTTAGGACAAACTTCTTACTTACTTACTTTAACTAAGGTATAATATTATAATTATATAGTCTGACCGCAACCGCTGTACCTCGCCTTAGGTATGCACGGGGAGGTGAGGAGTGGAAACGAAAGAGCATCAACTCACATGAGATTCCTAGTGTGAATTTTTTTTTTAAATTGTAGAACGGCAAAATGACTGCCCTATGCGTGATGGTAAGCACAGTACAATCCAAAAACAATGGCGACCACCGAGTGACACACTATCCAGCGCCGGTCGCCGCTGTCATCCACAGGCTGATTCCAAAACGCGACCCTCAGAAGCGAATCACTATGACGGGCTTTTTCGCCATGTACATGGTGGTTGCGATCCAGTCGGGGTGTAATATCCTACCACCCCGCTTTCGCCATTGCCTTGTTCGTTATTGAGCAGGGTGAACCACGTGCAGGTGAGGTTGGCTTGGGTCAAGTCTTATGGTGTTATTCGACACCCCTTACACCCCATCAGACAGATCTTACGATACCACAGCACAATTATTTGAAGCTGTATATTTACGAGCTGTATAATAAATTATATCTAATCCCCGTTTTTGTCTAATGTGATTTTTAGATAAATACAAATAAAGCATCAATATAAATGAAATGAATCTTTAATTGTTGGAACTATAAAATGTTAACGCATAATGCACGACCCATCTTTATCTCATATACATGTGACACGGTCATGGACGGTCTTGTTAGTGCATTGAAACGATCGCAAGATATTTGTAATATCATAACATACTCGAAAATTGCAGTAATAATCTACTAGAAGATTCGTTGCTAATAAAAAAAGGCAGAAAATCAAAACATGTGAAAATCTTATGTTAATTAAATTAATTCAAATTGGTACATTTACCTCTTTTCTATATTCGATTCCCATGTTCTTATGCAGCCTCTGTAACATTGTCTTCCCCTTATCTCCCAGTGCTTGTAATCTGTTCAGGATATTTTCAAGTATCTCTCGAGACGCTTGCTCTGTTTGTGTGTTTTGCTAAACCAACAAATTGTGTATAATTATTTGAGATATAGATCACAAAATTGTAGTGTAGACAATGGCAGTAATAATCTTAAAGAAGATTGATTGCCAAAAAACATGAAATTAACATAGGTCATCACAACTTGTAGGGTCTAGAGCCAGATGGATACGCGGAACATCACGTTCAGTTAAACGAGACGACGGCCTTTGACATGAGCAACTCGGAATTCTGGTCCTCGTTCTCCAGCAGTGAGGAGGCGCTTTTGGAGTGCGAGGGTCTGATCCTCAACCTGCCTCTAACTCCACATACAGCCTGTCACAAGGGAGCGTCTGATGAGGAGACGTTCTCAGCTGCTAAAGCTAATGCTCTTACTTACAGGTAAGAATGTGGACATAATACTTCTAGAGGACACCTAAAAGTCATAAAATTAACCCAGGATATTTTTTTTTATTGTTTTCGTATAATGTAAGCTTTTAGCACACTGACATTTTTTTGTGCTATAAGTAATTTTATTATAAACTAACTGTTAAAACTAACTGTAATATCATCCGAATATATTAAATCCAATTACTTATCTACATTTCTCTCGTACTTAAGTCACGCCATCATTAAAATTACAATAACTTTTAATAGGGTGCACCGATTTTAGTGAAACAAAGGCTAAGATACACTCGGAGGTATGCTTTATGATTTTCTTGGTGAGGTTTTATTATTAACCCAGTACTTTAGCAGTGATGCGTGTTCATACAAACAGACAGACAGTCATGTCTAAAATTGATTGAAATGTACTTTATTACCTATTCATAGATATCTGCAATAATTTTTTTCACAAAAATCGAAAAAGTTCACACACGTTAGATTTCGTATTATATGTATAGATTTCAGTTGTAATCATTTGTTTGTACTAAATTTAGTATTAGTTACTTACCAGAGACTGTTGCTTTCGTAATAGATATAATCGAAACATTGCCACTTGTTTGTAAAAATAATGTCGCATTTTCCAGTTCTTATACGGTAGCTCTTACTAAATTCATTTTTAAGTCTAAAAATAAAATACTTCTATACATTGAGAGGTTTAGGTTTTGGATTAGTTTTGATGACATGAAAATGTATTACAGATGATTTTATATAGGTATACCTCTATTTTTTTAATACTGTGCGGGTTTTATCATCTGACCACAATCTCACCTGATGTTAAATGACAATGTGGTTGATGTTAAACACGCTATGGACTCACACTCTCAAGTGCAGCAACATGTGTTCTGTAAGTTCAATTCGAGGATGGTAACTAGCTACCATGCTATAGTTTTATCATATGTATTTCCACCAAAAGCTCCGACCTATCTCCAAGGATTCGAATCTTGGAACACTGAGCTATCATCGCTTCAATACCAATAAGTAGCGAAAACTGTTAGCAGAGTTCTAAATTTTGACTAACTCTATATTAAATTCTTCTTCTTCTAAATTCTATTGTTGCACATTTCAGGGTCCCAGCGAACGGGTACTATTTCTTCGTGTTCAACTCCGAGAATGAAGTCCAGAGGAATTACATCAGAGCGAAGTTCGATCTTCAGAAGACCAGATACGACGTCGCCAGGACCAAGCTCCGGGAGTGCACCAACAGCACCGAGAGATGTGATCTGGCTCTGGACATATTCTCAACTCAAAAGGTACTTCATTACCAAAAGATTTGTATTCTTAAGTTGTACTTGTAATCATTTGTTGTATCCTCATAGTATTTTTTTATTTCTAATATTTCGCTCTACTCTTTATTTATTTATACTAGCAGGACAGGTGAACCTTGTCCTTCCCTGATAATAAAAATAAAAACGTCGAAATTATATACATACACCTTCCTCATGAATTACTTTATCTACTGGTGAAAACCGCAAGAAAATCCGTTCAGTAGTTGGTGAGTTTATCGCAAACAGACGTGACGGAGGACATTATTTTGTAAATGTAATGATATCGCATCTTTAATCAAAAAAGTTGACTCTAACATTTAATTTTGACAAAGTTCCCACGTTCCACTTAGATTACTTGCCTATTTAATAAAATCTCAATATATAAAAATTTTGTGTCCTGATGTTTGTCCATGATGAACTCCGAAAATACTCAACCGGCCTTCATGATAATATATATATATATATATATATATATATATTTCGATTATTGTCCTCGATATTTTTTAATGAAAAATTAAATGATTATTGTTATTAATTGTAAGTTTCATCAGTCGCCAACAGATGGGTCTTTCAATTAGTTAGTTGACAGCAAACTATAGGACTGGCTGTTATAGATATCTCGTAGATGGCGCCACATTTTAATTTTCACAATTTAGTTTAACATCTAATAACTGACTCACAGCGACGCGTTGCCGGGATTTAAGTCGAGTCTTCATTAAAAGTACAATAACTTTTGAAAGACCGCACCGATTTTTATGAAACAAAAAGTAAATATTACTCTAAGGTATGATATGATAGGATAAGAGTTTTTATTATGAACGTGTTCATACAAACAGACAGACAGACATTTCTAAAATTGATTGAAATGTATTGTATATAGGTTATACGAGTTACATTTAATTATATGTCGCAAGTTCTAGAACCGTAATTTTATGCTGTTATTTTATTCTTCCGAAAATTAGGCTTGCTCGTAGAAACTAGCCATCGAACATAGGGCCCTTCCATGACTGTTTTAGTAGGTACTATAATTCGTATGTTCGAACTAGCTTAGTCAGACCTTGGGTTTCAATATTATCCCAAGTTATAAGCAGAAATGATATTTGAAGTTGTTATAATATATTTTATGTTACAAATAAATTTCAGGACTGACCATTCAACTCGGTACCCACTTAGATCTCACTTCTATTGTCGTTGAAGTCAACAAACAAAACATATATCATATATTGAACTTATCTTATTATATTACTTAACAACAACAAATATTTTTTACAACAATCAAAAAGTACAGACACGTTAGATTTATATACATACTAACTGACCCGTGCAACTTCGTTTGCATCAAATCGGTTATCATCGGTTTCAATTGTATTTTTAAATGTGAAAATTTTTAATAAACCTAAAACCCGATTGCAGCCACACCTACCGTTTCCAATTGTAAATCCAAACTATCAAGGGACTCACTCAAACATATACCCAGATGGTATGTGAGAAATCTTTTATAATAAGCCCACAACCCGTTCGTAACATCATCTACCGGGTTCAATTAAAATAAAAACTAACCTATATATATTGGCGGTAATATAAAAAAAGCTTGAACGTTCTATGGATCCCCAGTTGGAACGAAGTTCCTTTCCCTTTTTTGTAGACGTTTACTATACAGTCAGTATAGCTTACGTTATAAAATATCAAGTTGATAGAGTATAAATTGTAAATTAAACGGTAAAATATATTCATAAAATAAATAATGATAAATTAAACACTGAATGATATCATAACTATTTTCAACTTGTATTACAACTTTTTCACACTTCATTGTATTGAAGAAAAATATAAAAATTAAAAAGATATGACCACAAAGTGTCAACTGTCACTTGCTGTAACTATTCGTCTAAGAGCTAGCAATGGTTTCGACAGCGAATTCGAATAAGCCAGTTTTTTATATATCTTTATGTTCTTCCAAACAGTGTGCGGGCTATCTGGCTGCCGGTAAACGTTGCGTTTATTAGTGCACATCGCACCTGTACAGGCAATTTTTTTTTTAATTTAGAATGTTTTGTTTTTCACTAACTTTGAAACGCTACTAAAACATGAAATTATAATTGCCAGACATTTTTGTTATTAACAATAATGTGCCCGATGCTATTTTTTGTAAATAAAAAGAGTATATTCAAACCATGTTAAGATAGCTGTAATTTTAATATAATTTTACTTAGACATAAAAGAGAGTAAATTAAAAATAATATGTATAGAATAACTTAGCAATAGCTATAGATTATCGTAACACTGGCTGTATGATAAAGACAGCGATAATTGTGGAAGCGCCTGTTAATATATATGATACTCTACTAGAAGATTGGTTGCTATAAATATAATAAAAAAATAAATTAAAATACATACTTGATTATCATTGAAAGGCGAATATCATTATGAGTATTGGCACAGCGATAACGCACACCATGTAGATCGAAGTCCGGGGTTCACATTCTGATATAATCACAAACTGCTCGTTCCATAATGAGTCGTTGTCTCGAAGCGGCACTTCTAACACTACCTGGAAATGAAAATTAATCATAACTCATGTAGTTATACAGTCTGTACACTCCCTTATTTAAAAAAAGCTGTTTATATATATATTTATATATTATAGGGGACAAACGAACAGGCGGGTCACTTGATGTTAAGTGATCACCACCGTCCATAGACACTAGCAACACCAGGGGAGTCGCAAGTGTATTGCCTGTTCGTTTGTCCCCTATAATATATAAATATATATATAAACAGCTTTTTTTAAATAAGGGAGTGTACAGACTGTATAACTACATGAGTTATGATTAATTTTCATTTCCAGGTAGTGTTAGAAGTGCCGCTTCGAGACAACGACTCATTATGGAACGAGCAGTTTGTGATTATATCAGAATGTGAACCCCGGACTTCGATCTACATGGTGTGCGTTATCGCTGTGCCAATACTCATAATGATATTCGCCTTTCAATGATAATCAAGTATGTATTTTAATTTATTTTTTTATTATATTTATAGCAACCAATCTTCTAGTAGAGTATCATATATATTAATACGTGAAGCCTAAACTTTGTACCCCTTTTTAAAGGAATTGCGTGAACCGATGAACGTGAATCTTGGCATAGTTAAAGTTTATGTGGAGGAGAAGTGCAGAAAGCTATTTATTTTATATAAAATGCATTAGAAGTACATTAAATTAATTAAAATATGCATTACTCACACTACTGCTTCAATTTTACACAACATATACACACATGTAAATAAAAAAGTCATTTTGACATCTGTCAATAAACGACTTCAAAAAAGGTTGTGAAGGAGGTTGCTATGCTCGACTGTATGTATTATTTTACTCTTACGTTCTAATTACCGTTTTTCATTCTACATTCAACAATGATATTATAACGTACAACTATTATTATAATATTTATCCCTTTAAAAAATCAATGAACTATGGTCGAATGTCGACCAAAGGGCGCCCACTAGTTATTATTTCTTCAACCAACTAACAAGATGGCGGCCGTCTTGTTACATCTTTAAAATACTTTGTTTTTTTTTTTTAATATGTAAAATTGTTTAATATTTAGTTTTATGAATATTTAATTTATTGTTGGAGCATACCGTGGTTGTCTGTAAATATGACTACATTTATAATGTATTACAATAGTCCTACTTTTTATACACTCATTAATGTATTGTCATGTTGACGATACTAAAATAAATAAATAAACTTCCAGGCAGTTTTTATTACAAGTCAGAATTCATACTCCGTGGTATTAATTCCCATCCACTTCACATATGCACTATAACCGAACTATATTACGTAAAACAACACCAATATTACAAAGTATAGAGCCAATAACACGAGATTATGAATAAAATATAAAAGCCACTACGTGACATACTAAGATCCCACTAAACACTTCTATATATTTATTTATTACTAGCGGTCCCGGCCGACGTTGTCCTCCCTCGTAATAATAACCTAGGTACCTCATGAATCACTTTATCTACTGGTGAAAATCGCATGAAAATCTGTGCGGTAGTTTCCGAGTTTATCGCGAACAGACAGACAGACGTGGCAGAGAACTTTGCTTTATAACATGTTGTGACGTATATTTTCATATTTTGTATATTTCCACTGATAAAAAACATGTGTTGTAGACTCATTTTTAGTATACTAGCTGCTATCCCGACTTCGTTCGCGTGGAATAGTTACTTTGGTCTAACGTTAACACGCAGTGCAAGCTCTCAAAAGGAAAATAGTGCCCGATTTTGAAACATTCTTCATTGATGCTCCGCTCCTATTGGCCCTACCGTGATAATATATAGCCTATAGCTTTCCTCGATAAATGAGCTATCTAACACTGAAAGAATTTATGAAATCGGAGTAGTAGTTCCTTTTTTTTTTTTTAACGTGGGGAAATCCCTTATGGATACTCCCCCTCCCGGGGGAGAGGGTGGGTTATGTCCGAGTCGCACGGACTAAACTCCACGGTGTACCTACAGACCGTTTTGTGGGGGCGGCAAGGGATAGTTCCTGAGATTAGCGCGTTCAACCAAACACACCATCCAGGTATATAATATTAGTATAGTTTTGAATTTACTTACTACCTTGAATATACTTATCAGTTCTCACGGTAATTTCATAGAGAATTACCAACGAACTTCATGGTGTCGCTTTTAGGTGTCGGTAGCCTAGTTCATGTCACCGTATGACCTTGAATTCTGCAAACGTTTCCACCTTGACCCTACGTTAATGTCCAATAAAACTTCCTAGAATTGAAGCAATACATTCAATCTTCATTAAGATCTCAATTAATATGTTTTTATTGGGTTAAATATAGATTTGAATGCGTTAAGATAAATAAGTTTTAACTATTATTTTTGATGTGAAACTTATGTATATTATTATTGCTTATTTATTACTTATGTAAATGTATAGTTAATTATTTATACTATGGGACTTCGTACAGTTTATGAGTATTTCATATCACTACATATTATTAAACAAAGTCCTTTGCCACGTCTGTCTGTCTGTTCGCACTCAAAAAACTACTGATCGGATTTTAATACGGTTTTCACAAGTAGATAAAGTGATTCACGAGGAACGTTTGTGTATATAACTTGTCAAAGTTTTTTTATTATCATGGCGGAATAACGTCCGCCGGACCTGCTAGAATGTTTATAATTTAAGAGATATAAAAGTAAAAGAAGATTCGCTTTCTCCGCGCGTACACACTGGTACGAGCATTTTTTTGTAATTTATTACTATTATTGGCAGCGGTTAATAAAATAAGTCTCACTAGGCTTTTAGCATATTAGTTCACATCGCAGACCAATATTAGTTGAGTTAACCGCTTAAGTTTAAAAAATCGTATAAGAAGTTAGTAAAACTCATCAATACGATTACCGATTTTTGTATATAAAAACCGGTATATTTTCGATATTTCTCATCACTAATACAAACTGTATACATTATGTACGTAATACAACGTGAAGGTATGAAAGTAGTCAAATACGTTCATTACATCACTATATATTACGTTATGTCCTTAAGTTACGATTTTAAAGAGGCATGTTCCGAATAATGAGTACAATACAACGTCGAACTGTTTGTAACTGTCACTACATAAACTAACTCGAAACGTTATTTGATTTAATTACCATAAATTACTTTGTTAATTAACATACGACATCTAGTTGGAGCGAATCAGTCGAGTTTTTTTGTCACCATTAATTACGGTTAAAATTACCGGTTTTTTGAAATGAAAACTTTTTTTGGCGTTTAAATGGTATTTTTTGATAAACCTATAATTTTCACGTGGAGACATGCTAGTAAGCGTGTCTGGTCGTACTGCGCTTGCGCGGTTTGCGTCAGACTAGATACGCGTGGTATAGCCTTTGTAAATGTAATATTGCTAGTTTGCAGATCATCATACGTTTTATTGATTAATAATCTTTATAAGAATGTATATAATTGCTGCTCGGATTGTCAACAGATGTGAAAACTACACTAAAAGTTACAATATAAAAATTATGAAAAATAAAAATCCCACTATAATTAATTTAAACATCCAAAAGAGAACGGTTGGTCCATCGTTTTGAGTTTTCATTTCTGTTGGTAGTCCTTAATTTGCACTATAAATGTACTGTTCTGTAAAATGTATACTATTTCTTTTTTTGTTCACAAACAATATTGTATCGCTGTAAGAATGTAATTGTGAGGTCAAATAAATAAATTTATTATTATTATTATTATTATTATGACTGCCTCGATTTTTTTTTCTTTTTCTTTGGCCTGAATTATGATACAGATAAGTATGTAGGTATTATCAGCGAGTACGTTTTATTGAAACTGGTTTCATAATTTCATGAAAAATAAGTGTTTAATTAGAATTAATGATGTGTGGTCTTTAATATTAGAACTATTTTATCAAATCTGAATAACCTGTTTTAAATTTACTTGTACAGAAAAATTAATAAAGTATAATACGATTAATTCTCATGCATTTAATCCAGACATAAAGTTAAATCCATTCTATTTTTATATCTTTTACTTAGAATGAGATATATAATTACCAAAATTAATCTAAATACTAGGAACTGTAACAAACTGGTCGTCCCATGTTTCACTTAGCAAAACCAGTTATAGTTTTTAGGTAATAGTGTTAGGTTTTACAATAAAGTCCCAAAGCATGTTACCGATTTGACGGACTGTAAGTTTAAGCGTCAGGTCAAGCGGGTTTTGGTGTCAAAAGGCTATTATACAGTAGATTAATATGTGAACGGTGATGATGTCTGGAATTGACTCATCTCTGTGCATCCACTAAAAATAATTATATGATGTATTGAAAATATATATATGTCAAAAAAATGTACCCGATCGAGTTTCTTGCCGGTTCTTCTCGATGAGTGGGTAGTTTGTCGGAATCGGTGGTCGTTTTGACGTTCATAAGTACCTTCTTAGGGCTTAAACTGAATAAAGTATTTTTGATTTAATTTGATTTGAATAATACGTCATATTATAATAACAATTACTTATATCTGTCACCTGAGAATGATAGAAATAATTTTAAGAGTTCACAGCTTATATGTTATACGTCAATAATTTTGATCCTTGTTTACAAAACAATATTGTAAGGAAACCGATTTACATACAGATATGTCGTTTCGTGCTACTAACCGAGTTCTTTTAATCATATATTACTACTAGTTGTAGTGTCCTGAGGTGTAAATCCTATTAACAGTATATAAAAGAGAAAGTTTGTGATGATGGATTTTGATGGACAATTACAGTTACAAAGCTTGTTCATCAGAATAAAGGCAGTGTTAAATATATAAAAACCCAGTGTCATGATGAAATTCGAAACTACTCATCCGAACTTCATGAAACGTTTGCAAATTTGTATAATTCGGTCCAACTTGAAAAACAGGATAATTTATATCTCGATTAATGATTTCAATATTTTTAAATTACAAATTATATCAATGTTGATTATTGTTATTAACTATAAGTTTTATCGGTCTCGTACAGATGGCGCTTTAAATTAGTTTGTTGGCAGAAAACTGTAGGTCCGACTGTTCTAGATATCTCATAGATGGGGCCACGTTTTAATTTTAAATCTCTTTTTCAACTAGTTTATTTTATGGTGCACAATATTTTCATTATTTTCCGTTTTTTAGCGCGATAGTTTTTAGGCAGGCTCGTTACCCCATAATACGAAATACTTTATCATCATTTTAATTCAAGAAGTAGTAACTGAACTGAAATGCTGTTTATAGGTAATTACAACTATATGACGATAAATGTTAAGTGGGAAAAATCCTGCCATCCCAGAGCTATCTTAGTGTTTTATGCATAAATCATGAACATAATGTACGGTGTCATGGTTTGTGAAGATACAAAGCAGATGAAGCAGAAGCAGATGAAGGCGTGGATTACTAGTTATCTATATTACTACATATTTAAAATAAAGTCCTCTGCCACGTCTGTCTGTCTGTCCGCGATAAGCTCAAAAACTACTGAACAGATTTTCATGCGGTTTTCACCAGTAGATAAGACTATTCATGAGGATGGTTTAGGTATATTATTTGTCAAGGTTTTTTATTATCAGGCCAGGATAACGTCATCCGGTCCCGCTAGTTTATGTATATAATTAAAAAAATTGTATGCCGTCACGACACGCCTGGCAAGTGTGAAAAATCGAAATTATTATATATAGGTAATATGCATAAAAGGATATTTTACTACAAGAAATAAATATGACATAATCAAAAATAAAATTTTAAGATTTTTCCAACACAAAGTTGATTGTTTATTTAATACAAATTAACATTCATTAAATACGAAATGAAAAATTCAGAACCATTTAACATGGCGACACATACCGTGGCGACGCGTCGCTATAGATGTTTCAAATGAAAAAATAATGATTGAAGTACAAGTGTCTAGGTACATTATAATGATTAGATGGCGACCACTATACACTCTGTAATAGTGACATGCATCAGTCAACTCTTGAAATGACATGAGTGTTTTTTTTTTTTTTTAATTATTCGAACTGATTACGCTGTTGACCTAGCAAGGTCTTAAAAGCTTCTCCGGACTACGACTTGAGTGTATTTTACTATACACCTATTGACTTTCAAGATAGTAAAGTTACGCTCGAATAACAGCGGTGACTGTCGCTAAATCTCTCAAACGATATTATTAACCTTTTTAAAGAAGTACACTATTCTAAATCCACAAAAGAGTAAACAAAACGCACTTATTTTAATACTCTAGTACTGTAAAAGTTGATTATTTTTCTATGCCTAAAATAGACGGAGTGTGTCTCGCTCGCACGTATATAATAGTAATATCGCTGTCCTTTTCACTCGTAAGCACTGGTTTGTTTCACGCACTCGTCGTGGGATGTGAGGAAATTTTTACTAGAGTGTTATTAAAATAACATTAAAATGCTGCTTCGATTAAACGTAAGTTTTTACGAGTGCTTCAAAGGTAATCGACATTTTAGTACCTCTGGACACTTTTATACTTCCTTCAGTGCAAGTACATACTTACATCTCGAAATCTACACTAGCTGGCTCGACATTCGTTGTCCTGCCTTGATAATAAAGAAGTCGAGCCGGTTATAAGGACTGTCAATAGAAGTGACGCTCAAAACAATTGTATAAATGTGTTCTCTTTTGAATTATTACATGAATTACTAGCGGGCCCGGTGGACGTTGTCCTGCCCTGACTAAAAAAATATAGACGAATTGTATATATATCGTGAATCACTCTATCTACCGGTGAAAACCGCATGAAAATCAGTTCAGTAGTTTTTGAGTTTATTGTGAACAGACAGACGCGGCAGAGGACTTTGTTTTTTATACTATGTAATATTAATAATGGTAGTGTGAATAACAATATTTAAATTTCAGAATCTGTTTATTGAGATTATTAACATGAGTGTAATTTTCATATCTATTGGAATCGGAGCAATAATTATATACATTTTTATAACGTCTATTAACGAATCAAACGTATGATTAGCTGCAAAACATCAATATTACATGTAATAGACCGTTATACTGCGCGTCGCTATTCTGACGCAAGACGCGCAAGCACAATAAGGTCGGTGGAGTTCCGATCGAACCGTCGACTCGAGCGGTTGTCCGTTTTGCTGCGTGCGCTAAGTTCGATTTTAATACTCGTGATTTAGTGACGTCAGTTATTGTTTGTTTCGATCCGGCACACCTGCGCTTCACAGGTGCGCTGCACCTGCGTTCTTTTTCTTGGAACTGAGTGAGACCTTTCCTTGTATTTATTTATTGCTTTATCTATTTCTTGGTATATTTATTTATTTACTCTTTTGTTTATCTATTTATTTACGTATTTCTTTCATTCTTCAGTGATTTATTTTTAAATTTATTTTCTTTTTATTGTTTGTTTATTTAAGTAGTCTTATGTTATTTTTCCCCTGTCTCGCTCAGGTACTTATTTGCGTTGTTTTCCTATTTTGTTTAGTTTTAAACAGCTCCCTTTGATCCGGACTCGGGATAGTCCGTTAAATTCATTAAGGCGCGCCCCCCTGCCCCTCTGGCAGGGAGGTTTCACATGTCTTCCCCCGCCCCACTCCCCTCCTCAGGCCCCGGTAGGGCCGCTGAACAAGAGATCAGTCTCTTAGAGACTGAGCTCATTAGCCTCCGCGGCTTCATAGCCGCTATCTGTCCTCGTCTCGTAGACGATTACGATGCGTACGCTGCAAAGCGTCGCACCGAGCTCCCTCATTCCTCGAAGCCCGCTCCCTCGATCTATGCCAAGATCGAGGCTTCCAACAACTTCCCAATCCCAGCCGATCGCGATAGCGATGACTCCGACTCCGACTCCGGCTCCGACATGGAGCAAGACCCTCCTGCTCAGCAGGATCCCCCTGCCGAGCAAGCCCCTCAGGCTGAGCAAGCCCCTGCTGCGGACGATGGCTTCACCACCGTCACGCACCGCAAACCGCGCAAGAAGCGCTCGAACTCCTCTTCCGATCCGGAGGACAAATTGCCCTCTAAAAAGATCGCAAACGTCGATGGCGCGAAAGTGCCAAAGGCGACACCAGCGCCCTCTAGACCCGACTCGCCCGTGGCTGCGGGTTCCGCAGTTTCGGGCAAGAAGCCCCGCCCACCGCCCCCCGTTACGATCCAAGACAAAGCGTCTTGGGTTGAGATTTCTAGCCTGCTGGAAACGGCAGGTATCCCTTACACCTCCGCCGTGAATACCGCTGTAGGTATTCAGGTGAAGGTAGCCACGTCCACCGCCCATCGCAACCTCACTCGTTTCCTTCGGGACAACCAGTGGGGCTATTTCACGCACTCTCTCGAAGAGGAGCGTAAACTACGGGTTGTGATCCGTAGAGTCCCCTCAGAACTCCCGACTGACGACATTTCAGACGACCTCAAGGAACAGAAGATTCCTGTTCGCGAGGTTCATCGTATGCGCTCTCCGCGCACCAGGGCTCCATATGATATGGTTCTCGTTGTCCTCGATCGCACCCCTCAGGGGAAAGCGATTTTTAATCTTACATCCCTTTGCGGCCTCTCCGGCGTCATAGTCGAGCCGCCGCGCAAAACGTCTGTGCCCTCGCAGTGTCACAACTGCCAGGTGTACGGACACTCCGCACGAAACTGTCGCCTGAAACCCAGGTGCGTTAAGTGCCTCGGCGACCACTCCACTAGGGAGTGTTCTCGCACGAAAGACGCCTCCGACCCTCCGAGCTGTGTTCTGTGCCGCGGCGTGGGCCATACCGCGAATTATCGCGGATGTCCCCGCGCCCCGCGCACAAAGCGCCCTCGATACCCCAGGCAGGCGTCGCCGTCTAAGACGGCCGCTGCCCCCGCCCGTCCTCGACCTCCGCCTCTCATGTCTCGAGAGGCCTTCCCGAACCTGCCGGGCACGTCTCGTGCACCGGCAGCGTCCGTACCCGCGACTAGTGCGCCCCCCCGCCCCTACCGGGCCCCTCAGGCCCCGTGGGCTCCTAAACCCGCGTCCCAGCACACTCCCAAACCTCCGGCGGCTAATCCTTCACAGGATGACCCCGCATACTCCTTTTCCCTATCGAGTATTGACTACGCAGGTCAACTACTCATTTTCCACGAGATCTCGGAGATCTCGGCGTACGAAGAGTGCTCTCGTAATCCGCTACTAGGTGCCGTCACGGCAATCCATAGATTTCCAGCCATCGCGGCTACACTACAACGGCTCGCGCGCGCAGCTGTTAAAAAATAAATAACTCAAATAAGATAGAGTAAATCGCGTATTTACGTCTATCTTCCCCTAAAAATAACCGTCAAACAATAATAATAATTTTTGTTATGTCTATTTTTAGACTTCGGTGCCGTCACCGTTAGTAAATTTAAATTCAATCTTATAAAATGCGTGTTGCGCCCACGCTTTTGTAATCGATCCCTATTAGCTCCCGCACACTTCGCGGTTCTCAATAATATCTCGAGCCTAGGTCGTCCCCGCGCGGAGCCCTCTTGATATTATTTTCGCGATACAGTGACTCACCTACATCACTTGAACAGACATATGAGATCATCTCTCTCACACACGTGCACATATATACACATGGTGGGAGGGTTTTTTTTTTTTTTTTCCCTCATCGAACTGAATCGAATAGTTTAAGTTCGTTTCAATCCGATATACACGTATTCATTTGTGAATCATGCAATTTCGATTGTATGGTTCACAAATGTATATATGTATGAATAGCTTAGAATAGTTAGCTAGGACAGACGTGTCTTTTTCCAGGAAACAGCCCAAGCCGAGGTGTGCGTGCACCCTTGTGTATGTTACCCAAAACCAAAATCGGCTGAGTACCCTAAGCGCTCGGCCTTAGTAGTCCGGTGAAGCTGTAAAGACCTTGCCAGGTCAATAGCATAGTCAGTTCGAAAAAAGAAAAAAAAAAAAAACAATAAGGTCGGTTATGCTTACGTAGCATGTCATGATGACGCGAAATTATAAATTTATCTTCTGCTATAAATACCGCTGAACATGCATGCCTAAAGAAATTGCAATTCAAAAAGATCCTAAAAGTCAACCGCAGCGTCACCTACCGGGTCCAATTATAAATCTAAACCATTCTTGAATCTACCTGAACTCACACAATAATTTCAAAATCTGTCCAGCCGTTTAAGAGGAGCTCAGTCGCATACACACGCACATAAGAATTATATATAGTACTAGCCGACCCGTGCCCACTTCGTTGGGCGGTAATAGGCATTATCAAGCTACAACTTTTATCTAGAACTCAATTATATATCTCTCATCGTTCGTAAGAAACTTTTTCGTTCGACCATTTTTTCTCCGACTCCACAGATATTACCCCCTACAACCTCACAAACTTTACCTCTTTATAATATTAGTATAGATAATATAATTAGTTAATAGCTTCAGCCCGTGACTTCGTACGCGTGGAATAGTTATTTTAGGCTAAGACGCAACGGAAGCTCTCAAAAGAAAAAGAAAAAATCGGTTCAGTAGTTTCTGAGATTACCCGTTACAACGTCACAAACTCACAAACTTTACCTCTTTATAATATTAGTATAAATAGTATAAATACTTCCATTTTGAGGACATGACATTGCTCCGTAGTCCAATAGAATAATACCCTACATACTGTTAAGTGCTGCAATAAAATACAAATGGATTTTTCAACACACAGTACCATATGTTAAATTTCACAAGAGAATGACTTCTACAGCATTGTTTAACGAAATCCATCGACAAATCCATTTACAAATAAACGCAAAAGCCACAGTTCCGTTAAAACAGATCGTTCAATTATAATCACTGATTTTACCTCTTAACGTTTCCTTTCTGTGTAATGTATTTTAAATGATTTTATTAAAAATAATATCACTATACTTTATTCAATGTAGGCCCTAATAGGGCGCTTATGAACGTCAAAACTACCACCGGTTCGGACAAACAAACCCAGCCATCGAGAAAAACCGGTAACTATCTCGGTCTGCTTTATCTTTTTAACATTTATATATTTATAATTGACCGTTTTTAATGAAACAAATACTAAATGTTACTCGAGGATATTCTTTATAATTTTCTTGGTTAGGTTTTATCGTAAATGTAGTACTTTAGCAGTGATGCGTGTCTAAACAAACCGACAGACATAATTATTTTATTCCTTATTCCTAGAGATCTGCAACAATTTTTTTTAAATAATCTAAATAGTACAGACTCGTTAGATTTACATTATATATAATATATTTATATATATATATATATACATGTATATTGTTACAATCATTCTTAGTGGATGCACAGAGTGGAGTCAGTTCGAGATATCATCATCGTTCACATATTGATGGATGTTTATGTTTCACACTTTAAAAAATGGGTATTTTATTATGACCATAAGATAGAAGTGAGAAATTATAAATAATAGTAATAATAGGTCTTTACGTATGAAATTGCCGTTCTACAGTACTGGCCATTTCAAATAAAAATATTTTTTGTTTGGCTAAGAATTCTAATTTCAAATTAGTTTCATTTTAAAAACATAGAATTCTTTTTCCAAACCTAGTCATTTGTTTATTGAATAGTTGCACAGCAAACGGTCTCCAAGTTGCAAGAACTGAGGTTGTAAGTTCTCCGTCATCCGCCCTACTCACCCGACCTTGCCGTACAGACTTTTTCCAGAATTTGGATAACTACTTGGCGGGAAAAAAATTCAATACCCGAGAGGCAGTACAAAATGCCTTTGGAGAATTTGTTGCCTCCCGTCCAGCTCATTTCTTTAAGAATGGCATCAATAAACTGCCACTCCGTTGGCAATGATGCATTGATTGCATGGGTGCTTACTTCGATTAATACAAATAAAAAATACATGAAAAAATTCATTTAAATTTTTTCATACAAAACGGCAATTTCATAGGTAAAGACCTAATATTCAAATATGCAAAATATATAAATACACTTTATCAAGGCGGGGCAACATCCACCGCTGGTTCCACATATTTTTATTGTGAATAAGCTGTTGTATCGACGCACTTAAATAAGGCCCAAGATAAGGTTAATTAGGTAAAAAATGATAAGAAAGGTACGTTATTCCGAAATTCAGTGATAACGCAGTTTCTCGAAGTTTATGACGTCAACAGTTACAGAGAACATTTTTTGCAGTTACTGTTGGCCTGTTTGATTTAGTTTTCAAGATTATCTCCCTTTAATATATACATATAATAAAATTGAAGTGTCTGTGTTTTTATAACAGCCTTTTACTAAATAGAAATGAAAGTATACACGACATAATCACACTAAAAACCAAATTTTTGTCTGTCTAATTGTGGCTAATATCCAAAACGGTTGAACCAACTTTGACTGGACTTTCACTGGCAGATAGCTAATATTATGAGAAGTAACTTACGTTATTTTTATTTTAGAAACGGTTCCGCGTAAACATAATAAACTAAAGAAGCGTTATCAAGACCCCTACGCGTATTTATTACACTGAATTTTTCTTCTTCATTCCATGCGGTAGAAATCTCGGATAACACCTAGTACACTGCTATTATTACATTTTACGTGGAACATTCCAGATTCAGTTCTAGGCGTTGCGTCGTGTATTAACAGAACATTTCTAGGAACTACGCGCGATTGCTATAGCAGATAAAAAGCGAACTCAGTCGTTTGAACTTTACAGTAATTAAGGTCTATTTTTAATATATGGTGTAATTTCTTTATAACTATGGTAACAGTGAACAATGATAAACATGTGCGTAAGGAGTGCGCTCTACTCCAGTCTACTCCAAGAATAAATATAATTGAGATTCATACATTTGTATATATGTATGCAATTGAATTTTATTGTCTTTTTGGTCAATTTGGCGGCTATTTTGTTTTATTTACCGCGTTAACGCCTATATAATTCAATAACCATTATAGCAACATAACGTCGTCTAAGAATATTGCATTGAGTTCAATGAGCACTATTTTTATTGTGGAATATTAAACACCCACTTACAGATAGATATGTTGTGATTATAAAAAAGTAAAATTTGAATCTCATCAGCTCATTCTGTATTTTTAACCAAAAATTAATTATCAACTTATTGTTTACAGTTCAACATTATAATTATTAGTAATTTTAAATAGAAGAAGTGTTTCTCATACGATATTGAGTCATAAACGTTCCATAATACAATTTCTTGCGAAACAGACAAGCGATTACTTTTTGTATAACCGCAAAAACTTAATCATATTGACGATATGAACATAATAACTTGTTTAAGACATAAGTCAGATAATGTATAACTTCAAATTTTCATTACTTTCTTATATAGTGTAAATTAGTACTGAGGGGGTTATATAGTGGGTTAAAGTTCCAAATATGCTGATGATGGTTCGACACACAGTTAGCATTTACATATCTAATGTACACGCTGTATGTTACAGTAGATGGCGTGCGTGTCGTACTTACAACTGTTTTTGAAAGAACATTTCTGTAATTGTACACTCACAATTTTACATTATTTAATACAATCCAAAAAAAAATGCGTACGGAGCCGCAGGTGTCTACTATTAGTTAACATATATAATGTAGTAGGTCAGTGGCTTCCAAAGTTAATTTGGCCGTGACTTAAGTAACAAAAACTTACAAATGTAGGACTCGATGAATGAACGTCTGTTATAACCAGAAATAAAGTTTATTAAACGAGGCATTCGTATCATTCTGTATGATGTATGTTTATATAAATTTAGATAAACTGTATTTAGTAAGAGACTGATATAATTTAAATACTAGAAGCAAGGGCTAATTGGTCAGTCCTTGTTTCAGGGTCACTAAACTAGCAACAGTTTTGTAGGCACTAGTGTTAGATTTTATAACAAAGTCCCAAAGCAAATTACATGTCTATAGGCTATTATAGGGTGGATCAATATGAACGATGCTGACATCTGGAGATGACGCGCCTCTCTGTGTTTCCATCATAAACAAATGTTTCCATCTATGTTTGTAAAAATGTGTATGCTGAAAATATAGATCAGATCGAGTGTCGTGCCGGTTCTTCTCGATGAATGGGTTGTTTGTCCGCCTTCTCAGGGCCTAAATTGAATAAGCTATTTTAGACTTGTTCACCTATTTTTTACCGAGCCAATATTTGCTCGGCACCAATCAATATTGGCACCGACTTCCAATACATCTCTAGGTAGCACACATATTCATATGTTTTATTTAATTTGGCTAATTTGATAAACAATTTATTTTCCACTTTTTAGTGCCTTATGGGTTTTTGATTGATATTGAAGTCGGTTAATACTTTTTTTTGAAAATTTACTTTATTTTTCCATTTTTAGTGTACATAAATATATTTTACTAGCAGTGCCCGCGAACTCCGTTCCGCCTTAAGTATATTAAAATATGCGCATTTTTGCGGTATGGTATCTATCGGTATGGTATGCGATATGGTTTCAATTGCTTGTACAATAAGGAACGTTTGGTACGAACGCAACCTTATCGATAATCCGCGATAGTTCCTACCACCAACTCGGCTACCATCGCTTCACATATAATACACCTTAAGTAATGTAATTACAATGCTTGCGTCATGTTGCAACACAGCAACGAACATAAGCACAATAGGCTCCTAAGAATTGAAGAGTTTTTTTTATAATATTGGTGGCAAACGAACATACGGGTCACCTGATGGTAAGTGATCACGGCCGCCCATGGACAATTGCGACACGAGAGGAAACACAGATGCGTTGCCGGCCCTTAAGAAAGGAGTAGGCTCGTTTCTTGAAAGTTTTCTTACTTTGTCACGGATCCCATAATCAGAACCTAACCAAACTCTCATCAAATTACCCTTGAAGTACATCCTTTCCAATAAAAAATGAATCATCGAAATCGGTTAGCGTGATATTGAGTTATTCGTCTATTTGTCGTGTACATACTTAATGCAAATTTAAAACTTATACGGTTTTGCACTGGATGCCGTTGTTGAAACTGGACCATATTGAAATGGGACCACACGGGAAGTACTAGTTTTCAAATAAAAAAAGAATATTCAAAATCGGTTCACCCAGTCCAAAGTTATGAGGTAACAAACATAAAAAAAAAAATACAGGCGAGTTGATAACCTCCTCCTTTTTTGAAGTCGGTTAATAAATGCGATTGTGAACTTGTTTGTTTACGCTCTTAAATCACGACTTAACTGTTCAACCGATCGTCATGTAATATTGCATACTCCTTATCAGGGGCACAGAAGGTATAAATAAATAAATAAAAATAAAATAGCCTTTATTGCTGTTACTTTCCTTACAATTTTTTTTGCCTACTTGCTAAAACTAAAACTTAATTAATTTCATCAATTCGCATTTTAATGATCGGCAACTGGGTGTCTGTGTAGAACAGCTTGTCCCTCGACAAAGGCCTCCTCTAAAGATTTCCATGTACAGAAGGCGTAGGATATCTTTAATCCAGAAAAATAATGATATTGTAACTAAAAAGCTGCAGAAAAAAGTAATGATCCCGAAGGATAGATTAACTTTACAAAATCCAGATTACTTATAAAAACCTAGCAATAAATTTACCGTGTTTTTTTTTTTTTTTTTTCTCGAACAGACTACGCTATTGACCTAGCAAGGTCTTAACAGCTTCACCGGACTACTAAGGCGAGCGCTTAAGGCACTCAGCCGATTTTTGTTTTGGCAACCAGCTCAAGGGTGCACGGCACACCTCGGCTTGGCTGTTGCCTGTTCATGCAATTCGCGACCTAACAAAGCTAACCTAAGTTAAAGCTAAGCTATTCATACATATAAGAATTGTTGAAACATATATGTGTACCAAGCATACATATCTCAACAACTCCTATATGTATTTTGTATCGGAAAAGATTCTAAACTATTACAGTTCGATACGGGAAAAAAAAGAAAAACCCATCCACTTTATGTGTAAGCGTGTAGGCGTGCACGTGTGTGGAGGTGATGTGTGTAGTGTTGTAGCAGTGATGTACGGGTGTGTCACTGTATCGCGCGAGCAGCGTACTCAAGGGCTCCCTGCCGAGGGAACGAACCTAGGCTTGAGCCGCTGCCGAGGGGGGCCTACTCTGGTGTGCGGGAGCGAAATTTACACCCAGACCACGGCGGCGTGATCTGAGGTTACGCGGGCGTGGGCGTGAGCACGCTCTGTTTGGAGAGACAGGCTGGTACTGATCGTTCGCTGACGTAATTTTATCGGGAGGATCGGTGAAAATGTGACGCGGTCGTCTTTTATAACGCGGTACGTCCGGTACGGTTTCGTAATTTGCGGCGGATACCACTAACGGGCTAGGATGATTCGCGGCTTTATCAAAGTATCTGGTGGTGAGTGATTTTACATACGCCCAGATAGAAGGCATCTCCAGGTCCCTATGGAGATCCTTGTTCCGAACGTATCGCGGAGCCCCGGTGGCTGTGCGTAGAAATCGGTTCTGTATACACTGTAATGACTCGAAATTGGCTTTAGGCATATGTGCAAAAACGGGTGCACTGTACGTTAAAATCGGACGAACACAAGTTTTATATAATGTAAGTTTGTGTCTTAAGGACATAGTGCTTTTATGACTAACTAGTGGGTGTAACCGACCCAAGACCATAGCGGCCTTATTCCTGACTCTTTTTGTGTGTTGGTTAAACGTGAGGCGTCTATCCAACGTGACTCCTAGGTATTTAACCTGATCGGCCCAAGGAATCACCGACCCATATAACTTAATCGGCGCGAGTCTACGTTCGTATTTATTCGATATCGGGTCGAAAATTATCGCGGCGCTTTTCACCGGGTTAACTTCTATACGCCATCGAAGAAACCAGTCACCGAGTGTGCTAACGGCTTCTTCGACGCGTGTCCTAAGTCTTGGCGGAAACCAATCGGAAGCGTATATGACTGTATCGTCAGCATAACAACCCACCTCCACTCCCGGGAGTTGAGGTAGGTCACTGACGAACAGGTTGAAGAGAGTGGGTGCCAGAATGGACCCTTGGGGCACACCTGAGCGTATCGGGTGGGACGGAGACAGAACTCCTTCCACTCTGTAGCGGAAGGACCTATCGGTAAGAAAGTCGCGTATGATATGAACTAACCTATCAGAAATACGGAAGAGAATTAATTTGTGGACGAGCCCGGAGTGCCAGACCTTGAAACTACTCGATGTTACTATGATGCCTTGTTCAATCGAAATATTCTATGTTTCTATGATGCCTTGTGCAATCAAACTACGATCTAGTTTTTTTTTTTTTTTCTCGAACTGACTACGCTATTCACCTGGTAGGGGCTTCACAGCTTCACCGGGCTACTAAGGCGAGCGCTTAAGGCACTCAGCCGATTTTTGTTTTGGCAACCAGCTCAAGGGTGCACGGCACACCTCGGCTTGGCTGTTGCCTGTTCATGCAATTCGCGACCTATCAAAGCTAACCTAAGTTAAAGCTAAACTATTCATACCAATAAGAGTTGCTGAAACATATATGTGTACCAAGCATACATATTTCAACAACTCCTATGTGTATTTTGTATCGGAAAAGATTCTAAACTATTACAGTTTGATACGGGAAAGAAAAGAAAAACCCATCCACTTTATGTGTAAGCGTGTGAGCGTGCACGTGTGTGGAGGTGATGTGTGTAATGTTGTTGCAGTGATGTACGGGTGTGTCACTGTATCGCGCGCGCAGCGTACTCAAGGGCTCCCCACCGAGGGATCGAACCTAGGCTTGAGCCGCTGCCGAGGGGGGCCTACTCTGGTGTGCGGGAGCGAAATTTACCCCCAGACCACGGCGGCGTGATCTGTGGTTACGCGGGCGTGGGCGTGAACACGCTCTGTTTTGAGAGACAGGCTGGTACTGATCGTTCGCTGACGTTATTTTATCGGGAGGATCAATCTCACTTCCGTCTGCGGCCTCAGCGGCATCGTTGTTGAGCCCCCGCGAAAGACCAACACCCCATCGCAGTGTCACAACTGCCAGAGTTACGGGCACTCGGCTCGTAACTGTCACGGATTTGCCCTCTACCGTACGGTCGAGGAGCACCAAGACCATATTGTAAGGGGCGCGGGTGCGGGGGTGGTACATACGATGTACCTCCCGGACTGGGAAGTCACCCTCCTTAAGGGAGGCGGTGACGTCATCCACCGAGATCTCGGCAGGGACGCGGCGGAGTACCACTCGGAGGAGGCGTTCCTCCTCGAGAGCGTAAGTGAAATACGCTAATTTCGCTTCACGAAGGAATTTCGTGAGCGCGCGAAAATCGGTGCTAGTCGGGACCTTAACTTGTATGCCCGCCTGAACGTTCAAGGCGGACGTGTCGTAAATTTTTAAAACGTTAAGTCTCGTGGAGATAGAAGTCCACTGAGACTTATCTTGAATGGTCACTGGCGGCGGGGGGCGTGGCTTTCGCGTTTGTGGTTCTACGGAACCCGAGTCTTGGCTCTGAGGGAGCGAGACAGAGACAGAGACAGGCTTGGCTCCGCCCACCTGTGGTCTTAATCGCGCCTAAAAAAACAGGCGGTTATATAAGGTGGTAAGGCTCTCAAATTCTAAGTAAATATAACTTAACAAAAATAAAGAAATTGATCGCAACTCAGGACACAATTTTCAATTAATTTTACACGACACCAAGGGTGAATGGTATTTCTGAAGCCATTATGAAAACCTTTGATTATAGAAGTATACCCTTTGACAAAAGAAGCCTAATAAAGTTCTAACTTTAAAAAATCAATGAACTATGGTCGAATGTCGACCACTGGGCGCCCACTAGTATATTTAAATAGGCAAAGAGAAAACGCTTCAGATACAAATCCACTTTAAGTCAAAATAATTACGCATACAGGATGTGTTTAACCAACGCGACGTTTGGGAATATAAAAAGTGCGAGTTGTACTCATACTAGGGGGTCCTTTATAATATCTATTTTTTTTTTTTTTTGTTTAGTTAATAAATACTGTGAACAAAAAGACCGTTTGAACAATTCAGATATAAAATAAGGCATGTATTTATTATTTAAAAAGTTTTATGTATTAAAAACACTACATGATTTTTTATTTTGTTTTATGTTGTACATGCACGCGCTTGGCTACAATCTCACCTGATGGTAAGTGACGATAAAGCCGACGATGGATCGCGCTTGCCTGTTAGATGCCTATTCACTCTACTCTTGACCACTCTCAAGTTATATGAAGGCGGGACGGACGAGAGCCCAATCGAACTATCTTTTCATTTACCGTGTAATATTTACCAAATTCTTATAAAGAAACTAGCCTCTGCCGCGATTTCGTCCGCGTGGAATAGTTTATTTGGGCTAACGCTAAAAAAAACCCATTTTGAAACATTCTTCATTGGTGCTCCGCTCCTATTGGTCTTAGCGTAATGATATATAGCTTTCCTCAATAAATGAGTTATGTAAAACTGAGATAATTTTACAAATCGGACCAGTAGTTCCTGAAATTAGCACGTTCTGACAAACAAACTCTTAAGCTTTATAATATTAGCATAGATTAACTAGAAGCGAGCAAAGCCACGGGAATCACTACTAGTTTTATAACAAAACAAGAACGTTATACATTTTAGTCAATATATTTTGCTAACGCATGTGAATCTTTGTTTAACTTTAGCAATTGAAATTCGAAACCGTGTTCCCACTGCATGAATGAATTTGCAACACAAGCAATAAAACCTACCTGCCTGTGGAATTAAAAAACAAGCATAATACTCAGTAAGTACTGTCATGTCGGATTTATCGTTTACTTTTAAACAAAGAGACGCTGTTCAATGATGTACGAAATACTACTTTATTCATTTTGTCCGATGGAGCAGAAACAATGCCTAGACTATAGGGATGTACCACGCATATCGATTTATTCTAATCTCGACAGTGTATTCAACATAATTTTCGGCCACAACGGAGATTCGGATGAGTATGTTGTCAAATTATAACCTATCCTTATAAATTTATATCAATAAATGTTAATGCTGTTCATTACGTTTTTATGCATTGGCATATAAAAACCCAAGACGCAGAGTCTCCAATAAAAGTTGGGCTCAAAACCGACTTCAAAAACTCGCCAATATGGTTATAGCAATGCGATAAACTTATGATTTTGCATATTCAACTTTACCTGAATGATTTAAAGTTGTTTTTACTATGACGCAAGCGACGTGAGCCTATTTGAAATGACTGCATAATCCAAAATTATGCACTCATTTTTGTGTGCCGTCTGTGAGACGTTAAGTGTGGGTTTTTGTAATATGCTGCAGAACTCTATTGTACAATTTAACACTAATATCTAAAATTAAATGGAAATTATTTAATCTGAAATGTGGGATAGTTAATTTGTGTTTATTTCTAATATTAAAATGATGCCTGTGATTTATAAAATCTAGTATATCTTAATTTTTTGCGGACACATATTTGAATTTTCAAGGATATTTTGGGAGTGCAGAGTTAACATACATAATTGCTGAAGATGGTTCTTTAGTGACTTATCTGTAAAAAAACTTAGTTTTTTTTCCCTAGAAAATGTTTCAGTTATGGATAGGTTTCTGTGAAACGCGTTACATATAAATATATAAGATATGTCGATACAAAATTTCAGGCATCTCTAGTAGACTGTAGGCGAGAAGTCATTCTGCGAGACATACTGTAAAAAGTGAGCCATCAACATCAGACTTCCGGATGCGGCAACTGATACATCTAATATAATGGCAGTAATCGGTTTGCATTTTTTTATCTGTGGATTAAATTTTTGTATAATTAGCTCACGAATGGATTTTGATGTTATATTTATAAGCGATATATATTACTTTATACACTACTAGCGTTTACCCACGCCTTAATATTTATCCTTATTTCTTTTTTGTTATCCCAGACAACATGTATGCAATATTTTATGATGATCGATTGAACGATATGAAAGAATTAGAAACAAACAAACTCACATTTGTATTATTAATATTGGTTAGGATTCATTATGAGCTGATTTTATTTAGAAGTCTTTCACAAATATAAATACCACTTCTAATGAAGAAAAAAACAAACTACTTTTTGTTACTTAAATATAAAAGTTAGACATATGCTGTTGCTGACTTTTTGTAGGCATTATCAAGCTCTATAACTTTTCTCTAAAACTCAATCATATATCTCTCATAGTTAAGGCAGCGTTCGTAAGAAATGTTTTCGATCGAGCGTTTTTTCTCCGACTTACTTTGCAAATCCGACTACCACAAAAAAATCTTTTCATTTTTTGGGTTAATATATAGCCTATGACACTCATAAATAACGTGGCTTTCTATTGGTAAAAGAATTTCAAAACCGGTTTAGTAGTTCCTGAGATTACCCCCTACAACGTCACAAACTCACAAACTTTACCTCTTTATAATATTAGTATAGAAGTATAGATTGTAACAATCAGTAATATTTATTCCTCTGTTAATTCGAATCATTAGCTCATCTATAATATATAAAAAATCCAAAATTATCATGTCTGTACATTGCCAAAATATTTGAGTATTAATAAAGATAATAAGAAGCGTAACATAATGTAGTAAGATTATTTTTTTAAACTTAGTCCACCTGTTAAAAAAGGTTAACTAATCTCCAAATCCGTTAGACGAATTTTCATGCGTCTTTCACAAGTTACTTGAACGTAACTTAAAGCAACGTATAGGCTTCATTTCATCAAAATCGGTTCACGGAATAAAAACACATCTTGATTTAAACTTTCAAAAGTCGCTTCTTTTGTTGATTTCTAGACGATAATAGATAATAAACCTTGATTTTTTTTTTCTCGAGTTGACTACGCTATTGACCTGGCAGGGTCTTCACAACTTCACCGGACTACTAAGGTTTGCGCTTAAGGCACTCAACCGATTGGGTTTTAGGTAACATACACAAGGGTGCACGCACACCTCGGCTTGGGCTGTTACCTGGAAAAAGTCGCGTCTGACCTAGCTAACATTATAATCTATGCCACTCCCGCAATTAAGATGAATCTAACTATACATGATTTGTCAAAATCTGTCAAAAATATAGACATACAAAAATTACAAAAATATAACTCTTCTATTAAAGCAGTCGAGTAGTTTAAAAAAAGTGTGTGTGTACTTATGTACATGCGTTAGAAGTTATACTTTTTTGGCGTAACAAGATAAAAATCTTTTCAAAAATTTTATCCTTCGCCTTATTCTATGTTTGTAGAAAAAACGACACTAACGATAGAAAAAGTTGACTTGTAGAAGTGTGTTAGAAGTGTAGCTAACTTCAGGGTGTCGGTTTTTCGTGACGGGGCTCGCGCGCATCGTAAAAATTGACTCTCACCATTTTTCCCTAACGCGACACGAGAAGTATAACTTCGAAAAGTTTTTTTTCGAATTGACTATAGATGTTAGCCTGATGGGTCCTCGCAGCTTCACCGGAGTAATGACCCTCAGCTGCTTGGCAAAAAGGTCAAGAATGCCAAATTAGCCGAATCTCCGCTTAGGCTGCCTTGGATGTAACAAAAAAAAACAGAACAATATCTAAGAGTAGTCGTGAAAGTCAAGTGGTTTGACTGATGGAATATCAATTCGATGTCCGCAGGTCGAACCCTGGCAAGTACCAATATTTTTTTCGGAATTCGTGTACTAATTAGTAACGGTATCGGGTGACGGTGAAGGAAAACATCATGAGGAAATCAGAACCTGAGAAATGTTCTTGTAGTACTACTTTATGTGAGTAAATATAGAACTATGGATTCTCGGATTATGAAATCGCCAATACATCGTTTACTGGCGTGGTGACTATCCACATATCTTCCTTCGGGAAGAGTCCCTTGGCCTGTTGTGGGTCTCTTACGTGCCAATGTGATAGTTTATTTACCTATATTTTATCTTTACAGAATTCAAATGAACGGAACAATTACGGCGTTGTTATTATCTTCCATCGTCCGGGAATTCGTAGGAGGTGTTCGCATCTTCTCCAACATTGTTAGAGATATTATATGAAGAATTAACACTTGTGGAGAAAGTATTGCAAGAATGAAACGAGCTATTAGTACACACGAAATTGTTATCTATTAGGTAAGGTTATATATAAGGTCGTAAAGTAAAATATATTTATAGTGGTAACAATATTTTTTATAGACATTGTCGGATTTTAATTTTTCTTTGTTATGTAACTAAATATATGAAATGTATTTATAGTACCTTTAAAAACCTTTTTTTTTATTTAGTTAACGAATTTTGTTCTCCTTTTTGATGTGAAATTGTGGATTTGCGTCACCGATGTTAATTAATTACGTTTATTAATTACTTTGGGTATTTAATGTAAGTCATTATCTTTTATAGCTTATCATATATCTATACATATCTATATATATCTATACATGTAACAAGAATGTAAATTTAACATGTCTGTATTTTTCGATTTTCGAGAAAAAAAATTGCTGCAGGTGTCTAGCAATAAGTAATAGAATACATTTCCATCATTTTTAGGAATGTGTGTCTATCTGTATTAATAAAATATTAGAGATAAAAATAAACAGATAATAAAATTTGAATCATTACTGGGATAATAAAACAACAGTAAAAACTAGAAATGGACAATAGTAGCTGAACAACAGACAAAGCCAGAAAATTAACAGTTCGCCACATTATGTATTTGTCAGTTATAATTAATTAAATCTAAATAATTGTTAATCACCTGGTAGGGGAGTTCTGGTTGATTGCGTACTTTAATTGAATGATCCGCATTATGCAGTATTTGTTTCTATCTATGGGATATATCTTGTAGCATATATTGTGCAGGTATTATGCGTGAATTACGTAGTTGGCTGTCCGTAGGAGGTTTTTAAAAGAAAGGCAATTTTTAGTCCTTTACAAAAACTTATAATATAATTAATTGATTACAATATATAACTTAAACTAAGGTGTGAACCTCCAAGCTCAAGCGATAGAGCGAGATTGTCCCACGAAGTGTTCATTTGACATGGTCAGCGATTTCCGATAATTCACATGGGAACTTGCACTGTAATCTGAGACCGCGTTATCTGGTTCTAGGTATTAGAGTACGTTAGGTAGGTAGGCCAGTAGGTAACACGTGTTACAATAACGTTGATTGTAAATAGAATATATTCATAATAAATAAATAATTTATAATAAACAACGCCTTCCATAGAAACATCATTTTTCGGAGTGGGTGGGTCTTCTAATAATGACAAATATAACAAGAAAAATAGCAATAACATGTAATTAACAACAACAAAACTAAACTGACCTCTGAATGCAACTGTACTGTATCTAATAATGACAGGACACATGTGTCAACATTGGTCAAATAGGAGGCGAGGTGCGCGCGCGGGCGAGCTTGGTCCCCTTTTACCTCACTGCGACCCTCTGATACCTAAATTTGTGCTCTGCGCATCTACTTCAGACTGGTTAAAACGTTTGACGCGAACTTATATATAAGAATGGTCATAAACTATATGTATTCTATACGAAGTCCCGTAGTATAAATATTTTATTTATTCATTTTAGTATACTGCTACACACAGACATACATTTATAGATATACAGAAATATATGCCTTTCTTATATTGTGTTTAATGCATAACGAAAAAAAAACAACCCAATTAAAAATTATACTACTAATAATTCTATAGACAATATACAATTTAGTTTACATTATGGTGATTGTATAATCTGAATTCGGTATTTAGAAAGGCGATGTTAAGCCTTTACTACTATTGATTTGCTTTCACTAAACACATAACCAGAGGTTCGGTTCTATATTGCATATCCGATTACAACATAATTTGAAATAACATTTATTGATCTGAGCAACTTTTATATCTCAATGGCATATGGTCAAAAATTATTCATAACTCCCTCTACTAGCAGAACTTTTCGATCATAACCACTGCCCCTATTTGCCTATATAACCCTATCTTACTTTGCAAAGAATACAAATTGGATTCTTTCCTAAAGCAGTAAACGCCCAATGGTTTGTCCAAGATGAAGACCTCCATAAAGGTATGGAATTTCGCTCGACCAAACTTGACCGCGGACTTCGCTCTCTTATTTTAATTTTAACCACCTACTTCTAGATTATTACTGCCATTGTCGAGTATGTAATAATGTTACAAATGTCTTAGGATCGTTACAATGTTCTAAGAAGATAGTAGCTCCCTTGTTAGGACTTCCCATGAAGTTTTTGTGGTATCTCAGAATTCATGCTCCGTGATATTCTTTCCCATCCACCCCACTTGCGCACAATAACAGGAATATTTAAAACACCACCAATATTACAAAATATAAGGTTAAAGAACACAACATTACGAATAAAATATAAAATCCACTACGTGACTGAATAAGATTCCATCAAAAACTCCGACTGCAGACCTGTAATGTAAAAACCGGTCACGAAATACCGGCAACGAACAAATCGTACCCTCTAACATAATTCATGTTTGCACCCATATAATAATGCGCGGGAACGTACTGCTGGAGACTGGCAGTTAATTTCACGGCTGTACACTCGCCGCGACCTCCCTCAGCGTTTCGAGCCTAGCTCCGATCAGTTTGATCGCGTTGTGTATAGATGTACTATTACTTAGATTCGCTTACAAAGTTATTTGGATACGAATTCATGGAATTTGAAAGCGCCGTTCGTTATACGAGATCTCTCTATAGCGAATACATTAGTTCAATTTGTTTGGTTTACCACAAAACCATTTATTTGTTCTATTCTCTTCGTATAATAAAAAGTCTTTATAACGAACGAAATGCTCGGTCCCTTGAAAATTGTTATAATTACACTGTATATTTATTGAGAAATCAGTATTTTATTAATTTACTAGCGGGCCCGGCAGACGTTGTCTTGCCCTGATTATAAAAAATCCTTGACAAATTATACCAAAACCTTCCTCGTGAATCACTTTATCTAATGGTGAAAACCGCATGAAAATCTGTTCAGTACTTTCTGAGTTTTTTCTTTAGTAGCTATCGACGAGTTGTAATCAATAAAAAAAAATGGGAAAAGTATTTTTTGTCTATGGTTTGATCACTGGATGAACACTCGTACATAAAAATCGCCAACAAAACGTTAGAATACGCGGTCGTCGGCCCTATAATGTTTCAATGACCTTGCAAAAGAAAATACAGATGCGTAGTTATTCAAATTAGAAACAATACCTCATTCAAAACCATACACATTTACGATTTTATTATAACATGGTATAGTTATCTTGAAAACTGTTATTTCTGAACGTTTTGTTTTATGCAAGTTGCGAATAATAAAGGAAAAAGTAGTGAAAAGTACTAAGCAGTATTGTTAAACCTAATTTCCAATTGAATCGTTTCCTTACAGTTATTACGTTGACATTTTGAGAATACGTAGTAATTTAGAATTTAAAAAATAATGCATGTCATTGTTTAAACCGACGTTATGTAACAGTGCTTGTATTGTTGCGTTTCGTTCGTTCAGTGAGAGCACCGGATATCCAACTACTCCTACCCCCCTCCCCCTCTTACCCACTCCTTCTTTTCCCAAACACAGGCTGGCAACGCAATTGTGACTCCTCTGGTGTTGCAAGTGTCTGTGGACGGTGGTGATCACTTAACATCAGGCGACCGACCTGTTCCTTTGCCTCCTATGATATAAAAGAAAGAAAAAGATGTCAGTTCCGATGCGCGAGCGGAGTTTACTCGTTAATGTTACTACCATACCTGCGTATGTCGTCATGAAATTTTGCCTATGACCAATGGTAAATGCAGGTGTGAAAAGACATTGTTGTTATACGTCTACGATTTAAACCCTGGACTGTCCAAAACCATAGAGGTTTAAGCTCCATATAAACGAATGTAGACCTCATGAGGCACAGATCAATAGACTGTTGGCAGCCTAAGGTTCAAAAATACCTGATTTATTACATAACTTTGAAAGATAACAAATTATACATTGTAAGATCATAATTATTATGTAAAACGTAATTTTAAATTATTTTCCATTCGTACGAACTTTTCTTACTAAACCATGAAATCTACAATTTACGGTGATATGAAATAAAAATTAAAAATACGGTCCACCATAGAGTTGTAAATCTGCTTACACTTTAATACAAGTTGAATAAGCGTCGTGTCTATCTTACCACGTATACATGAAACTGGAGAGTTTGTTTGTTTGGTTGAACGCGGTAATCTCAGGAACTACCGATTAGCTAAATAGCTCACTTATCGAGGAAAGCTATTATAGGATATATGATCACGCTAAGTTCAATAGGAGCAGAGCATCCAAGAAGAATGTTTCAAAATCGTTTATTTTCTCTTGAGAGTTTCCGTTGCGTGTTAGTTAGCCCAAAGTAATATAGCAAGAGAAAATCTATTTTACGTTCAATACGATTGGAAAAATGTTTTAGGTACACGTAAATATTATTTCATAACACTGCCAATTAGAGAGGGGCAAAAGTTAGTATCTTTTTATACAATAGAAATATTTCTCAAGTATAATAAAGTTTACTGAGCAACTAGTCAAACTGGCTCCATAGGCTGTTTTCTAGACATTGGAAACCGTGGCTTGTAATTAAAATTATATAAATACTAGCGGACATGGCGGACGTTGTCCTGCCTTGATAATAAAAAAAATCCTAAAAGTCAACCGCAACGCCACGTATCGGATCCAATTGTGAATCTAAACCATTCTCGGATCGACTGGAACTCGCACACGAAGTTTTATTAAAATCGGTCCAGCCGTTTAGGAGGAGTTCAGTGACATACACACACACAGAAGAAATTTATATATAAAGATGTACACATTTCTTACGTCGTATACATGGTTTATTTATACTGGAGTATATTGTTACCAATTTAAATGTTTCAATTTAAAATTACAATAAATTATTTGGAAGTTTAAACTTGGGTGAAATTAAGTTTAAGACTGTTTCGTATATTCTTTATTAATTTATTTTTAGAACTAGGTCCTTTAAGCTATCCTAACATATTTTTTGCAGTATCGAGTTGGCATTAGAATACTTAGCAAAACATTTTTGGTGGCGGTATGATAGGTCTATAGGTTTAAGTAATGCGAAGTTCGTGATGGGGAATATTAGATTTATTAGACGGTAAACTAGAAATCAATATTTAGTATATTTCTATAAACTATTGACAGATCACAATTAGAAAGTTAGAAGATGGTAATATTTTATATAATAAGTTTTGCACGCAGCCTCGATCGTATTAATGTAGGATTGACCTATCTCTCGGAAAAAATACATTATTTGAAGTTATACTTCTCTTGGCGCGTTAGGGGAAAAGATGAGAGTAAATTTTTACGATGCGCGCGCACACCGACACTAAAAACCGACACCCTGAAGTTAACTATAGTCAACATTTTGTTTCTTAATATTAAAACTTTCAGTGTATTAAATACATTTTTCTATTGTTAGTGTCGTTTTTGCTACAAACGTAAAATAAGGCGAAAGATAAAAATTTTGAAAAGATTTTTATCTTGTTACGCCAAATAAGTTCAACTTCCAACGCGTGTACATAAGTACATACACACTTTTTTTTGACAATAGCTACTCTACGTCGTTTTATGTAGCCTTAATGAAGTGTACACAAAATTACATGAAGATCGGTTAAATATTTAAAGTGTAAAATCTTAATAAACAAAATAAACCCACTATCAGATTCATATTATTAGTTAGGATGTTAATCACGTTATCCTCAAAATCAAGCTTCTACATAAATTTCCAAGTATATGTTAGTATATTATATATTCAAAGCAGTTGAAAAGATCACGCAGATAAACCTTTGTTTTAAATTGAGTTATCGCTTTGTTTTTCAAGGTAACCTTTGTAGTTTAATTTTGTCTTTTTAAGAACAATAGCTATTAACATCTATTTTTACACTATATAATGGACATATAATCGTCTATATTATCTTATTCTGTATCTACTGGAGTCACTTACGTCAGATAAATGTTCATTCTTTTATCAAATTTGCATGGTGGAAGAGTTTTTTCTAAGTCCATCTGACTAGTTAACACCCCTCAGCTTGTGGTCAAGCACCTGGTGGTGTGTTTCGACAGCTGCAAACTAGGTTTAAAGTGCTCCCCATCTTAGAGGACTTTGTCATTTAACATCAAATGAGATTGTGATTGAACGGTAAAATCTGTAAAGTATTAAAACAATATCACAGTTGAATTTTAGCCCCGAGTCGCTAATTTATGTTTTTATATCTGTTCTGGACTTATAAATTCCTATTTCCCGCCTTTTGTCCCCTAGTTAAACCACTTATAGAGCTAATGAGTACGGGCGTTCAACTACGTTGTCGCACACTCGACGCGCACTCCTTGCGCAGTGACTTAAACCTATGTTCGATCTTCTGCAAAGAAATCGTCAAACGCGCTGCTTACGCGATACCTTTGCACTTTTCTTCATTAACTCGAACATACAGTACACTAACCTTCGCATCTGCACACCCAAAAAGGTACACATCTAAACCAAACATATCACATATTATATGGCTAGCTACAATCAGTTCATGGGATCGCAAGCAAGGGAATGGTCAAAGTCAAAATTTGGCAATTTTCGTACCCTTACACTAGTTGTCATTCCTCCTAAATAACTTCTATGCTTTGTGTTCTCTGCTAAACAAAACTGTTTAAAATAGCATATTCATTAACCTTCATCAAATATTTCGAGCACGATGAAATATTTCATAATTTCAAAGATCTTAAATGTGTATGTATATTGGATTGGAATCCTTCCCAACTCTATTATTTATTTATACATAATTATATATACTAGAATCCGTCCGTGACTTTGTAAATGTTAATTACTATATTAAAAACTAAATCAGTAAACAGCCTATAAATATTTAACTTATCATTTAAAAATTAAAGAGATTTTATATGTGGATCAGTTGTTCGAAAGATTACCTCGTATAGACATATCCACAAATTTATCCTTTTCATAAGAATACTATAGCTTTTACAAAAAAGACATTATAAACCATCATTTCTCACATCATCATCATCATCAGCCCATGAGAGACCCACTGCAGAGCAATAGGCCTCTTCCCGAAGGAAGGTATGGGTATGCCGAAGGTATATAGTTACTGCCCCAACCCGTGACATATTGACGATTTCAAACTGAGAAATCCACAGTTCTATATTTTTTCCCTGCATCCAGTAGTACTACAAGAATATTTCTCAGGTTCAGGCTTCTTGAACATGTTTTCCTTCAGCGTCAACCGATAGTGTTACTAATTTAACATTAGCCGGGGTTCGAACCTGCGGACATCGGAATGGTGTTCCACCGATCAGACCACTTGATCACCACGACGATAAGTTACTCAATCAAATTTCATATACTCAAATTGAATAATGTTGAAATGGATTGGCTGTTTACGTTGTTTTGATCGATAACAAAGATTTTAGTGTAACACACACTGTTAAAATTGAGAGGAATTATTCTGTTTATATATATTTAACGAGATTAACGTATTTTTTATTATAATACTAGCGGGCTCGGCAGACGTTGCCCCGTCCGGATAATAAAAAAAAAAGACAAATTATACACCTAAACTTTCTTCATGAATCACTTTATCTACTAGTGAAAACCGCATGGAAACCCGTTCCGCAGTTTTTGAGTTTATCGCAAACAGACAGACAGACGTGGCAGAGGACCTTGTTTTATTATATGTAGTGATATTTAATGAGCTATTATCGTATTTTTTACTTTAATATAAATTACATATATATTACAGTTTGTTATCAAAAAAATTATGCTATAAAAAAAATGTTTTTTTTTATTTTAAATATTTCTTACAAGAATAATAAATGTAATGTACAAGTTGTTAGTTGTAGATTGATTGACAAGTTATTTCCTCGGCTTCATATTGCGGTCGCTGTGAACGGTGCGACCAAAAAAAAAACGTTCCAAGGGTAACAACTATTGATGTGTTCCGTATAAGTGAGTTATACTAGACCTAGATTCTATCTATACTATACTTGTTCATTTAATTATAGTCTAGAATACGTGAAATTAGGTTAAGCGTTTGTCTGTCTGTTATGAAAATTATATACCCAATATTCATTTAAAATTAGTCAACTAATACCCTGAGTATTATTTTAACTATCCTTATTAATGTAAAATGTAATATAAATAAAACAGTGACTCATAAAATCATCTCTCGTACATAAGTCGCGTTGTCATTAAAATTACAATAACATTTGATAAAGTGAACCGATTTTAATGAAACCAAGACTAAATATAACTCGATGATATGCTTTATAATTGATGAGGTTTTATCGTGAACGCAGTACTTAAGCAGTGATGCGTATTCATACAAACAGACAATTCTAAAAATGATTGAGCAGTATTTTATTATTTATTTATAGACAGCTGCAACAATTTTTTTTTTCACAAAAATCTAAAATGTACAGACACGTTAAATTTACTTTATTTTATATGTATGGTAAGAGCAATTAATATTATACAATATAGCGCCATAAAACACAAGATTATGAATAAAAATTAAAAGCCATATGAAATTGCAAAAAAAGAACTGTAATCAATAGTTAGTGTTATCTCAAATGATATAACTATTATAATATAAAACGAAAGGTATATAGATTAAAAAAATAGATATATATATATATATATATTTTATAATCTACAGAAGCCATTCGATGTGAATCGGACTGAAGCACGAAGGGCTTTATTTCTAGCACATAGTCGGTGTTATTACAAAAAAATTAAATACGTATTGAATACTTGCTTTATTTAAAAAAATTCAACCGACTTTGACACGGAAAACCAATAAGACATTAAGACGAAAAATATCTTAATTATTAAATTAACCAAATTAAATAAAACATATTGATATTTGCGCTACCTAATAATGTATTTAACATGGGACCACCTCTGAGGATAACCAATGCAAATAAAAAAAGAATCATCAAAATCGGTTCATAATTGAAGAAAATATCGATTAACATACATATAAAATAAAAATACATACAACCGAATATAGTAACCTCCTCCTTTTTCGAAATCGGTTAAAAGGTTTCGAATGTACCGCGCTTCCCGAGGCAAGTTCGCGTTATCCTTTTTCGCAAATCTAACCAAAGCGAGACAAAAGAGCAAGATGGCGAACATGCAACGACCGCAGTGCATTTAATTCGAAACCATTTTAAAGCAAGTATTCAATACGTATTTACCTTTTTTGTAATAACAGCGAATATATTTCTTATTATTATATCCACCGTAACAAATTATGAGTTGTTTACATTACAAAATGAGCTAAATCCAATTTTAATCGTTGCTAATATCCAGGATTATTTTTCAAGATCTTCAAAATAAATATGTAAAAAAATTAAAAACCTTATGGAAGTTACAATTTGAACTTTATTCTTGGTGCAGAAATAAAATTAAACTTATTATGAACGATTAACATCTAATTCAGATCACTTAAAATGTAACGACTCACATAGTTTGTAGATATTCAAGTTGATTATAACGCTCCAACGACATAATACAATTCTTTTAAAGGTATGACCGGTGTATATCGTACAATAGGTTAACCTTTTTGATAGAAACCCTTATAAATTAACATGGCTATTAAACGAACAAAGACATTGTTCATTTAGATTTATTTAGATAAATCGTTTTCGGTATTTTAATTAGATGACAAAAACGTTTGAGCACAAAATATAAAAAAGAGCTGTATAACTAAGTAACTACGTAATGATAATGACTTATTGTTGTTATAATTTTTTGTCTATATGAACGAATGTAATGGTATTTGTACTCGCTATTGTTACTGGTTGTTACTATACCGGGTTGACATGAATAAATACATATTTTTTTTAAATTTAAATAAACAAAACAACACATCAACAAATCAGGTAACAGGTTTATGATAAAACTTATCAGGTAAAACGTGGTTATAAGTATAACAATCAATTTTGTTTTAAACGCCATCTATGAGCTCATTTTCGTACTATGTTTATAATTGTAAATATTTGATATTCTTTCAACATCATTTTGTAACGCTATTAATGTGTTCAAAAATGTTGTTTATTTCCAAACCTGTTTATAAATACGTGGAAGGACCTGTCATATAGCGTTGATGAAAAATGGTATATAGATATTATACTATAGACATTATTGAAAATTAATATTATAATATTATGGTAATTACGAGGCTGTTATTGTGATACTAGTCATTAATTGAGATATTTTTTATTATAATTATGTTAATATAGTGTTTAAAAATGTAAATAAAATGTTACTAATTAAATTGTTTTATTTATATAACGCCCTTATGTAAATATAACCTAAAAGTTCGATACAAAAAATTTCAGTTTTATGCTTATAGACTTATGGTTGAAATTTCGTCTTCCATTCCGATTTCATGTTGATCTGTTTAGTAATTAAATGGTAGAAGCATAACAAACAGACTCACATTCGTATTTATTATATTAGTCAGTATTAGGATTGTATAAAAAAGATTTCAAATAGAATTTACATGTAATCTAAATATATATAAATCCAGTGTCATGTTTGTCCACGATGAACTCGGAAACTACTCAACCGATCTTCATGAAAGTTGGCTTTTATGTATAATTTGGTCCAACTTGAGAGATGTAATAATTTATAATTCGATTAATAGTCACAATATATTTTAATTATAAATCAAGTGTTTGACAAAGTTGATTATTGTTACAAATTGTAAGTTTCATCAGACACGAACAGATGACGCTTTAAATTAGTTTGTTGACAGAAGAATGCCCAACTTTTATAGATATCTCATAGATGGCACTACGTTTTAATTTTTAATTTGTTTTTCAACTCCGGATTATGTTATAGTTTATTCATCATGTAATAACTGAGCCACAGCAACACGCGGCCGGGTCATCTAGGTATCTATATAAATGTTGGTAGTGCTGTTTTAATTTCAGTGTCCTGAGAAACATAAAAGTTTATGTTCCATAAAAACAAATGTATACATGATGATGCATGATGCAGTCAAGAGACAATTTTAAAAACATAGCATAAGCCATTTTGAGATTTAAATCTTAATTCGGAACCTGACGGGTTAATGTTTCAAAATTACAAAATGGCGGAGCGGTCAATCACATTTGAATATCTATCACAAACAAGGGAGAGGGACTCCAAAATTCGTGAAATCTGTATGACACAAGTTATGGATAACCTCTGACATCTCTATCTATCGTATTATTTAATTCTAAACATTTTCTTGGCGTACTATGGAAATAGAATTAAGAACGTATGAAAAGAAATAGAATAATCTAGAAACATGGACACAGAATTATTATGTAACCTAATTCAAAACTAGCGCTGTCCAAAAGTAAAAACGATACGAGACGGCTTGGTCTCGGTCTTGCGTCAATAGACCTGGTCTTAGTCTTGCGCTTGCAGTCTTGGTCTTGCAACAAGGCAACAACCTATTATCCTACTGCTATTTATTAAAAACGTTAGGTTAGACTTTAGAACAACGCAACATCGGTACATGCTGAGCTTATATTTACACAGACATTAAGTTTTCCGTTATTTAGCAAGTTGTTCTTTTTTAAATTGCGTATCGTTCGTATCGTTAGTTTATAGCCTAAAAACATTTGAGGAAAGAAAAATCCAATGCCGTTTAACCGTGCCTAAATGAGGATACTTTTTCCATTCATTTAACATGGGGTTTTTTCACGTAATATATGCTGTTATTAGATGAAAAGAATCGTGATTTGGATACCAATAGTAGAGAAAGCATATTAACCCTTCGCACTCGAGGGCTCCGGAGGTTCCATTGGCTCCATTTAAAATGTTGGTCACCGTCATTTGTCACCAATATTTTAAATGACTCCACTCCGGAATCCTCGAGTGCAAAGGGTATTGAAACCAAATACCCAATAATGCTAAAATTTAACTTAACTGCAAGAGTTTTGCAGGCCTAGTCTTGTCTTGCGCAAGTCTTGTAGGGATCAGTCTTGGTCTTGGTCTTGCTAAAATTCTGCCGTCTTGGTCTTGGTCTTGCAAAAACGCGAAAACAAGACCAAGACCAAAATTGATCGTACACCGTTCTTAATCTTGTTTTATTAGTATACAAAAGTAGCTCACTGTTCAAATTATAGTTTGTGTAGTTTCGATTTTGTTTGATCTCTCATTCAATTTATGTTTCTACAGACATAGGTATAGTTAGAAACTAGGTAGTTTAAACAGTGAAGTAAATATTGAAAACACGGAACCGATTGCACTATAAGATGCTAACTGAACTGACTATTAATTTCCTACTGGAGCATATTATTTGCAATAGACACACGACCCTGTAACGTAACAGACTGGACATGACATGCAAATACATACTTCAATTGGCAATTAGTCTTATGACGAATATTAAATATAGGAAGAGGTTTTATATACATTTTTTTTATATCATAGGTGGCAAACGAACAGGTGGGTCACCACCGTCCATGGACACTAACAACACGTTGCCACCCTTTGGGAGGAAGGGTTAGGGGAGAGAGGAGAGGGGAAGGGAAATGGGCCTCCGGCGCTCTCACTGACCGAACGAAACGCAACAGTGCAGGCACTGTTCACGTACTACTTCACGTCGGTTTTCTGTGAGATGGTGGTAGTACACCGGGCGAGCCGACCCATTCACGCTAAAACCAATAATAGCTTCAGCGTGGCTCTACCACCTAGAATAGCGAGAAGAGTTTATGTCTCACTGTTCTCCAAAACTCGAAGCCAAGCAAGACACTGCTCCAACTCTACCCGACACAGTGTTTACCCGTACCACTGCATCGTTACACAAAAAGGTTGCGGATCAAAATTTTAATCCAATAACAATTTTAACTTAAAAAATAAAGAGATAGAATAAGGTTGCAATAAAAAAAAAATTATGATCAAATTAAGTGTTGAAATTAATAGATAATTAATTAATATGGTACCTACTATATAGTCACTTCATATCGTTAACTTCGTTTCGCTCGCGTGATTATCGTGACTAATTACTTATGGCAGGGCCTTTTTAAACATTAATTAATATATCCAATTATAATAACAAAATTGTATAATTCGATAAAAGTTATACCAGGCAACTGTTTAGACAGTAGCAATAATTCTGGAGGACGCTCTACACTCGATTCTCATTCTAAATCAATAAAAAAATAGGGGCTTAATATTTGTCTTAATTATCTAGAAAAATACGAAAAAAATATACACAACCATCTACGCGTCTATGTGAAAGCACATTGTCAATGACCGTCAGGTGATTTCAGTTTCATTTGAAAGGGAACGTGGGAACGTCAGGAACAAAAAAGACCCGTTTTATTATCGCAAGTTATTAACTGCGGATCGCCCATTGTAGCTTTTGGCACCGGTCATTTAGGTTTATTATTTTATCTACTAGCTATACTTTTGAAAGAACAAGTTCTAAGAGAACAAACTTTAACTTAGGCTTTCTTGGTTGTTTATTAGTATTTGTTTTGATATTATTATGTTATATGTGACCATGAAGTCTCATATGCTAGAATACTGCAAGTGTTTAACCTTTCATCTGGTATATTTTGCATGTCACGCTAACATTTTCAGTTTAATTTGTCACTAGAAATATTATCACATCAGCCTGCGAGAGACCTACTGCAGGACCATAATCCTCTTCCCGAATGAAAGTATGGGCATAATCACCACGCTAACCCACTATGTATTGACAATTTCAAACTCGGATAAATCGACAGTTCCAAATTTTTCCACATACGATGCCAATACAAGAACATTTCTCAGGTTCAGGTTTTCTCGCGATGTTTTTCTGTACCCTTAGCCAATAGCTTTACGAATTTAAATTAATGCGCGAATTCTGTAAAATTCGTTGGTAATTGCAGGATTACGAACCCGGGTTCATCGAACCGGTAACCGGCTAAACCACTGAACTGCCATGGTTCAAATATAAACTGCAAGTGAAATAAAAAATATAAATGTACAATAAGTATTACCAATTATTTAAATAATTTGTATTTTAAACACATACTGACAGCATACAATTAGTTAATGCTTAATGGTTTATGTAAAACTAGTTGATACCTGTACTTAATCTGCATTATTTATTACCTCAACAATATATTCTATGTACCTAAAAAGAATTGAAAGCAAAAATATAATTTGTTGACAAAATTAGTTTGTAAACAATTATAAAATCCGCTTGCCTCACATCACAGATCGCAGAACGCGTAGTGCTTATAATTTTTTTAGATTAATTACCTTGATAACTTTATACTAAACTAGCATCCGCCCGCGACTTCGTCCACGCGGAATAGTTACTTTAAGCTAACGTTAACTTGCGACTTCGTCTACGTTGGAGGTGAAAATATTTTTAAATAACATGTACGCTTTATTATTCGACATATACGATTTTTGCTGAGATTAGCGCGTTCAACCTAACCAACAAACCTGCCAGCTTTATAATATTAGTATAGATATAATTTTATTTAAAAAACATACACACAGTAACTTGCGTAGATTTCATTTACTTTGAACCTAATAACTTGTTTCAAATGTTATTTAATATAACAAATCATAAACCAAAACTTAGTAAATAAATGCAATAATGTATAAAAAAAAGAATCATGTAAAGTGATTCGGTGGTATTCGAGATATAATCACACTAATGGACAGACAGACAGACATTTACGATAACTTAGATGTCACGACATATAGAAGGTTGATATTCTTCTGATAAAAGTTTCGATAGTTTCATAGTATTTAGAAACACAAGTTTTAATTTTAGATGAGAAATAATGATTATTACTCTTTTTACTAGCGCAGTACAACTAGTCTACTGTAATATAGAAGCCATTGATTATAATTCGTACAATTTGCTTCACAATAACACACTCGTAACGCATAACATATCTTGTCATTTTTAATCACACACAGAGAATGTCTTGATTGAAATAATTTGTCTCAATAAAATGAGCTATTCTTTTAAAAAATAATTAAGTTAAATAAACTGTTAGGTTACGACTTTTTAGCTAGATAATCTATCGAAGACTAGCCGAAGACAAACAAACAGATAAACACGTATAGTAGTAATTTATATGTGTAACTTTAAGAATTCCAATAAATAAAATAAATTCACTCACATGTTATAAATTTTTATTTCATAAGTTTTATCACGTTAAATAATATAATTCTACACATTTGTATAAATAAATAAATTATACGCACTTAAAAATAATATAGAGTTCACGTATCGATATATTTGGTATATAAAAAGACAAGACAAATGCGAAAGTAAAAAAAATCCACTTCTCTTTCAATTCGTAATACCGATTCACAAAATTATACGTTCGGACATCCCTATTCGTTGAATAGTCGCTGTGACAGCCCTTGATAATGGCCACTCTATCAAACATAGAGCAAAAACCAGCTCCAACAGTACTTAAAGAAAGTACATCAAATCACGATTAGACATACTCGTCTAACATCGATTTATCTCTATCTCTCACAAACACTAATAGATAGAAGGAGATGAATATACCCCGGCGAATAGGATAAATTCTGTCGGCCTATCAACTATCATAAACGCGAAAGGTCTGTTTGCAACGAAATTAATAGTTTTGTTATCAGCGACCAAGAAACCGGGAGATTCGCGCGCCCACACACCTTTTTCGGTCACCTCAATATCAGATACTTGAGTTATAATCGATGCGTGTAATCTAAAATCACTTACACGACCGAATTCAGCCTTTTCTGGCTCAAACATACTTTTAACACCCATGTCGTACAACAGTTCTGGTATGTTCTCTACGTTCGTTTTGATTGCGAAACGGGGTAAGCTCACATTCACAGCTTTGATCCCTTGATGTTTAAACATATTGAATATAGAACTCAACTGTGTCTTTTGTAACATATGGAACATGTCTCCGATCCACATGTCCCTTATCGGTAAGAAGACAAGCATCGAAGATCGTCCGTCCATGCAGGGCAGTTCTAAAACTCTCGCATTGATTATTGGGAATTGTGTTATGTTAAAATATCCCATTTGATTCATCATGAGTACATCACCGTGGTTTAGATCCTTGTTCAAATAGAACGGTCGCCGTCTCGTATACACCGCATTGAAAGGGTACTTCCAAGCACTTTTAAAATAAGCCGCGTCAGTCATAAGTAACACTGTGTTTATAAAGTCATCATAATACACTATTTCGGGTATTTTTCCAATGGTAGATGAATTAATTATTTTATTAACAAGACCCGCTGACCGACTCGGGTCACTAAAATCACATAACAGGACCTTCGCCCCGTACAACCTTTGCACTTCATGCATAAACTTCTGTTTAACACCCATCACTCTGTCGACAATAATGAGATTACGTCGTCTCGATTCGAATCTTAGATCCCTGTTCATTTGGTACAAGATTGTACTAAGTTGCCTCTTGAAGCAACGCTGCCTGTGGTGTCTGGTGACACGCCATATCTCCCTAAGTGTTCTGCCCTTAGCGCCTTCAGCTAAAGAGACCAGTTGCAGCCAGTTAGACAGTGGAGAGAAGACGAAATGTCCATCGGATTCTTGAGCGACGCGCTGCAGAATTTTCATAGAAAATTCGTACGTCGATCGTTTTAGTAAGAGTGTAGCAGAGCGCTTACTACAGTTGTAGTTGTGCGCGTAAATTGTTTGTGACAATAATACGAACGCGAGAACGCATCTTAGTAACATTTTTGGTACGGTACAGTGTGTTTTGCGGTACACGCGTCGCGCTCGCGGACTGAATGGAAACTGAGGGACGCGTTCAAACTACTCGGTCGCTCGCGTCGAACTATTTTTAATGAACGAAACTGTTGTGCGTAAGAGCTACTTCTAATTTTTCTCTAATAATAATAAATGTATATTAATTCTGATTAATATTAATAACTCCGATATCTAAACTTAAACATATAAAACTAACGTGTCTGTTAGTCGCGTTAATCTATAAGTTTGAAGCGATTTTGACGATGCTTTTATTTCCATTAAGCTGTGCCCGCAACTCCGTTCGCGTGGAACCTAATGCAAACAATCAGTGATTAATAAAATCACCTGAATATATTAACTCCATTTACTCATCTACTTTTCTCTCGTACTTAAGTCGCGTCGTCATTAAAATTACAATACCTTTTGATAGAGATAACCGATTTTAATGAAACCAAGACTAAATGTTACTCGAGGATACTTCATGATTGGTATGAGGTTTTATCGTGTTCGCAATACGTTATAAAAATGATTGAAATGTATTTTGTTACTTATTTCTAGACATCTGCAACATTTTTTTTCACAATAATCTAAAAAATAGAGACACGTTAGATCTACATTCTTATTGTATGTATAAAAGATAGATGTAAAAATATTTAGTAGAGGGAGATTAGAGGAATTTTGAGAGCAATGTTTAAGGTAGAAATAATTACGCTTCTCTATTGGGATTAAGGATTAAGCAGTTGTGATAAAATTTTACAGAGTTAAAAAGGCAATTAACGACAAACAAATATTTGTTTTCGTAACTTTCAGTAATTTATAAATTTACAGTTAAACTATATATGTAATTATTATGTAGATTTCATACGACAGATTGCGTTTTGCATTTGAATTGAATGCACGACGCTTGTTTGTTTATATATATACATGTTTAGAATTAGATGAGTACACGTTTTATTTATTTATGTGTAAATAAGTCGTGGAGGTGTAATGGAATATCGATATAAAGTATGAAAAGTTGATACGAATCGATTTAGTGTAGACTAGCAGTCGTCTATGACTTCGTTTGCGTTAGTATTTTTATAATTGAATAATAGCTTTTAGATGATATGATTTTTATTCGAACTAATGTAATAGTTAGATATTGTTATATTTTGGCCGATTTAAACAGTATCCTCATACATTGTTGCTCGTATTATGACAAACTGAAGAACGACAAACTTTCTTCTTTATAATGGGATTTGGCGTGGGTAATTACGCTTAACCCTACACGGTGGGATAGGTTAGGGCTACATTGGGACATTCATAGAATTTTATTTATATATTTGCGAGTGGATATGTTTTAGTTTTACTACTTAATCAATTTTTATTCTCTACGGGTTTAAATTTAACCACGAACTCACCTGATACTAATTAGCATTGAGGTTGAAGGTGAAACGTTGACCTCAGAAGTACGGTTTGCTTTGACGCTACCGGAAAATATATATTTACCAAGATTACTATAATAATAGAATGGTTTTTTTTTTTATATACGGAGCAATTCTAGGTAATAGAGCTACTATGAAGCTATTACTGGTTTCAGCATGAACAGGTCGGCTCGACCAGTACCACTCTCTCACAGAAAACCGACGTGAAGTAACATTGCTTGCATTACTGCGTTTCGTTCAGTCAGTGAGAGTAACGGAGGACCACCTTGCCCCCCCCCACTTTCCCAACCCCTCTGCCCCAAACACGGGCTGGCAACGCACTGGCGACTCTCTCGGTGTTGCTAGTGTCTATGGACGGCGGTGATCGCTTATCATCAGGTGACCTGCCCGTTCGTTTACCCACTATAAATTCAGACATAACGTCGTAATCGATACCCAGTTGACGATTGTCAACTGTTTTATATTAAGTATAGTGTACTGATTACGACATTTTGTTTCCATTGGTAATGTATTAAAGTCACCAGGAATATTCTGAAAGTGAAAATCTAATTTTCGCAAAACATTTTCTCGATAGTAAAAATACACATGATATTAAAAAATCCGTCTAATTTTCTAACTTAAATATATATATTTTTTTTTTTTTTCGAACTGACTATGCTATTGACCTGGCAAGGTCTTTACAGCTTCACCGGACTACGACTTAAATATATATTTTTATTATACCATTATCGAATCTTACGTCATTTCACAAACGATAAGGTGCCGTCGACTTTGAGGTATGACTTCATTTTTTTACGCGTTTGTTATTTGAACTCTGTTTTGTTTGATTTTAATGTTCTCATCGTATCTAATGTTAACGTATTTAAAAACGTTCAAAAATTATCTATCAATCATTGCAAGTATTGACAAAACCGATTCATCCGTTACAGAGACAAGCCTTGACAAGTTTGCACAAAGCATAGTTACGTTTGATATGAGTTTAAGAAAAAAAAAGTGGAGGCAGTCATAAGGCTTGCCGACAGAAGTAAAACTCAAAATAGGGGAATATCTATGATCCTTTTTGATTTTTTAAATCAATTATAGTCGGAATTATGTAACTTTTATAACGTGTATATCGAAATTATAAACAATAATACTGGTTTTCACATACATTGGCACTCCGAGCAAAGATTATATACGAGATGTACAATACGCTAGTATATTTCTTTCATGTATCTATTAACTTTAGCCAGCGTTATAATCATCTAGCTTCTGCCCGCGACTAATATTGCTTTATTTTTATGACAACATGAAGCCAAGTGACATGAAGTGAAAGCAGTCCTATCACCTAAAAATGTTGTCTTCCAATAAGACCAAAGAGAACAATAACTATTTCAGTAGTTCCATAAATGTACTAAAGATAAATTGTTTATCAATTAATTATTAATGTATATATATTATGAATTTACATATTATATTATTATAAAATTAACCAAAAATTTGACCAATTCATTTCAAAAGGCATGTAAGGCATGCAACGTCATTCATGCTAAAAATATTGAAAAGGTAATTAATTAATTGGAACGTAAGAGTAAAGTGACGGATCTGTCAAAATGTCTTTTCCATTTACATGTGTGTATATGTTGTGTAAAATTCTAGCAGTAATGTGAGTAATGTATATTTTAATTAATTTAATATTCTTGTAATGCATTTTATATAAAAAATATTGCTTTCTGCACTTCTCCTCCATATATACTTAAACTATGCCATATTTCACGTTCATCCCTTCACGCATTTCTCTTAAAAAGGCGTACAAAGTTTAGGCTTCACATATTAATATATGTGATGGTGGTAATAGCAAAGTAACTTAGTAAAGTACTTTTTCTTTTACTTTACTGTCGTCTAGGAATCATTACATAGTATAAAACAAAGTCCCCTACCGCGTCTGTCTGTCTGTCTGTTCGCGATAAACTCAAAGACTACTCAACGGACTTAATACATTCAGATGATTTTATTAGTTATTGTTTGTTTACATTAAGTTTCACGCGGACGGAGTCGCGGGCACAGCTAGTTTATATAAATCCGTGTTTGAGAAACATCAGTTACTCTAAATCTATAATGGAATACAAATGTATCCCTACATACTAGTATGTCATATCTACATAATACAAATCAAATTTATTCAATATAAGCACCGACGACGCGACGGCCTTGTGAACGTCTAATACGAAGAAACGAAAAACATTTCCTTGAATAGCGTTCCCTTTATTGCGTATTTCGCAAGAGCAAGACGATAGCAGACATGACTAGACATCATTTATATGGTAAATTCGAAGTATGTAACATATATAACAAAATCTTATGTCTCTATATACGTAATACAAAAGTTTATGGAGATGGAATAACGCTTATGTTAATATTATTGTTCGGTGGTACATAATCTGATATATAGTAATTTCTGCTTTAACTTTGACATTGTTGAATCCTTAATTAGAGAACTCACAACATATCTTATATAATGTGATGATAATAAAAAGCGTAGGTATATCAGGAGACTCCCGTTCCTTAATATAAAGTAAATAGTGAAAAGTTACATTTAATATTTCAGAAAAAAATATTACATATATTAACAAGCTGATATAATATAATGAATAATAAATTATATAAGTTTTTAATACAATTTCCACGCGTTCAGTATTGAGTTTATAAAACTGGCAGTCTCTGCTCGAATTTAGATGCTCGCACGCACAATGCATGCGCAGACATTGTGTCCATATGCATCCATACAGCCAGCCATCCAAATATATAAAGAAGAACGCGCGCGCACATTTACATACAAACACACACCGGACCTTCACTGGTACACGTATATATACGCACTCGTTGTGCCCGCGACTACGTACGCTTGAAACCTAATGTACAAAACAGTGCTTAATATTATGGCATCTGAATTTATTAAGTCCATATTACTATAATTACTTATCTAATTTTCTCTCGTACTTAAGTCGCGTCATCATTAAAATTACAATAACTTTTGATAGAGTGAACCGATTTTAGTGAAACAAAGATTAAATGTTACTCGAAAATATGCTTTATGATTTTCTTGAAGAGGTTATATCATGAACGCAATACTTTAGCAGTGATGCGTGTTCAAGCACACAGATAGACAGATAGAAAGACATTCTAAAAAAATATTGAAATGTATTTTATTACTTATTCCTAGACACCTGAAACATTTTTTTTATTAAAATCTAAATAGTACATACACGTTAGATTTAATTTCTTATTATCATTATTATATTAATACGTGAAGCCTAAACTTTGTATCACTTTTTGAGAGAAATGCGCGAACGGATGAACGTGAAATTTGACATAGTTAAAGTTTATATGGAGGAGAAGTGCAGAAAGTTATTTATTTTATATAAAATTAGACGTAGATTAAGTTAATTAAAATATGCATTACTCACACTACTGCTTCAATTTTACACAACATATACACACATGTAAATAAAAAAAAAAAATTGACATCTGTCAATAAAGGATTTCAAAAAAGGTCGTGAAGGAGGTTGCTATGTATTATTTTACTCTTACGTTCCAATTACCCTTTTTCATTCTACATTCAACAATTATATTATAACATACAACTATTATTATAATATTCATCCCTTTAAAAAATCAATTAACTATGGTCGAATGTCGATCACTGGACACAAGTATGTATGAATATACAAAGATCTACACACACGTACACCTAAAACACACACGCACATAAAAACCTTCACCCAATGGAAGTTGAAGTTCAAATGGGCAGTTGTGTCATGATTTTAACCGGTCCCTTATCTATTCCCATAAATAATTATAATGATCAATGCTTACATTAAAATATTAATCCATAATTTATATTATATACCATTAGATTTATGAATTTAATTAAACTTGGCAACCGATAACGTTGTAGTTGCCAGCAAAAAAAACTTTATATTTGGGAGTTTATTAAATAATATTGCCGCGTTCATGTATATTATCATTATTACAACACATAACATATATACAAAGTCCTCTGACACGTCTGCCTGTCTGTTCGCGATAAACTCAAAAACTGCTGAACGCATTTTCATGCGGGTTTCACCAGTAGATACAATGATTCATGAGGAAGGTTTAGGTATATCATTTGTCAAGGCTTTTTATTATCAGGGCGATACAACGTCGGCCGGGCCCGCTAGTCAGTATATAAATGTCATTAATATTGGTTCAGATATAAATTTATACATTTTTGAATATATTATTATGAAATCTAAAAGCTCCAATAACTATTCTGATTCGCATCAATTGAAAAAGTAATTTTGAAACTTCTTTTGTATAAAATATTCTATGAATCTGTAAAGCCGTATTTGAATTCCTAAACACAACTCTAGACAGATACACAGACGGACATGCGAACAGTCAGACAAATAAACTAATAAAAATTCGTGATGATTGACCTTTGTAACAGATGTAATATCACAAAATTGATATCCTAGCCCCAAGTAAATTTAACATCAACTTGTAAATAAAAAAATACGACACTCTATCGTTGAAATAAACTTTAACGTATATTTTTGTTACTTAGCTAAAATATTAATAACGCCATCTATCTGTTCTTCAATGCACTACTTCATGATGATCATGTCACTAAGATAGATCCTCGTAATTTTATTTACGCCTCTTTTAAAAACCTAATAATGGAACACCATCTCTTGACTTTTCTATAAACTCTACCAAATTGATAAGACTAGATATTTAAATTAGTATTGCTCGTATCGATTTTGATGAAATAAAACATACATGTTACCTATGGTGTTTCATTTGAAACGACTTTTTTCCACTGACTCCCTAAAATATCATTCTAAATGGCATAAAAAAATCCCCTCAAAATTTGAGTCCTTAATTTTAACTTCAAGTACTTTCTTTTTTATTTGGAATTTGTACCATATAATTTTTTTTATTTCAAATCACTTTTTTATAGCATTGATTTTAAGCTATCATGTAACAAGCATGACTATCATATTAAAATTACATTTTATTACATATTATATTACATATTAAAATATAAAACAAAGTTCTCAGCCACGTCTGTCTGTTTGTCTGATCAAGAAAAACTCAAAAGTGACTAAACAAACTTCCATGCGATTTTCTCATGTAGATGCAGTGATTCACGAGGAAGATTTGGGTGTATACTTTATTTGTTTTTTTTTTTTAATTATTAACGCGGTACAACGTCCGCCAAGTCCGTTTGCTTGTAATATATTAACACTCATCGAAAGTTCAAAAGAAAACTGTACAAAGTTATAGGAAATTGAATTATCTATAAAATTGTTTTTATCGTTATTTCGTTAAAATGTATAGTTTTGAAAAAAATAGCAGTTGAATATTATATTATATTATATTAATCACGTATAGAGTCGATGCAGTCAGGAATGGCTATAAATACTTCGTAGATACTGTCACTATTTATTTGGCCAGAGCTTCGCCTTACAATACATAAAAAGTGCCTAGATATCACTGACATCTTGCCTTTTAAAGGCCCATCTATATAAGTCAAAGCGATTACTATTTATACATAATTCCGTAAAATAATTTAAGTAACACAAAAATAATAAAGTATGAACAAATTAATGTTATTTAAGCTATACAACAATTTTATATAATTATCCTTATTTATGTATCTCTAATGTGTTTACTAATCTGTTTCGACATGTAGATCAGCGACATCTTGCCTTTCATAGGCCGAACTATGAAGTCGAAGAATATACTATTTATTCATAATGATCAAACTAATGATTATATATTGATTATATATAATGATATTCTTATTTAACTCTTATTAAAATATATATAATAATAATAATTCTTATTTATGTATCTTTAATATGGTGGCGCTAGTGTCAATGTGTCTGTCTAATATGTTGGCGCTAGTATCAATGTGTATCTCTAATATGTTGGCGCTAGTGTCAATGTTTATTTATAATATGGTGGCGCTAATAGCAATGTTCCGGTCGTGTTGTATTCTCGTCTCTTGAATGTGATGCCGCGGCACCGGAGGTGGTTGATAACATTAAGCCTAAATTTTAAATTTTCAACGTACAGACCGATAGCTTCACACATTTTACTATAGTTATAATCAAGAACCAAGGGTTGTAAGGGGTGTCGAATAACATCGAAGACTTGAGACATCCAAACCAACCTCACCTGCACGTGGTGCACCCTGCTGAATAATTAACGAGGCGATGGCGACAGCGGGGTGGTAGGGTTTTACAGCCTGACTGGGTCGCAACCACCATGTATATGGCGAAAAAGCCCGTCATAGTGATTCGAATCTGCGAGTCGCGTTTCGGGATCAGCCTGTGCATATCCAGTCTTTCACAGGCCGGCATGACAGCGGCGACGGGTGATGAATACTGTGTGTTACGCGGTGGTCGCCATTGTTTCTGGATTGCACTGTGCTTACCATCAGGCACATTACTATAAAAAAAAAGATTAAATTTTCAGGCCATTTTTATTTACATATTTCCAACAAAATTTTGCATCAGGGACGAAAAAACAAATGATAAGGATTGTCGACAGAAGTAAAAACTCAAAATACCAATAGTCTGAATCATTAAAATTTAATAATTTGTAAAATGAAATTATTAACTTTAGTCTGGTTTTCCACGTTGGTACTCTGAGCAATAATTATATACATTTTTATACAGTTTATTAATTAATCAAACTTATGATGGACTGCGTCATCTCAATACGAAATATCAATATAGGAACACATGTACACAGGCCGCTATACTACATGTCGCTAATCTAACGCAAGCGCAATACTTCACGAGCATGTCGGTGACGCAAAACTGTAAGTTTTTCTTATACCCAAAATCGCACAACGCGACTAAAGAAGTTTTCACTACAAAAACCACCCTTATATCTATTATTATAATGCATTATGAAAGTCTATGTAATAATATGTAATTGTTCTTGAAAAACAAGCTTATTTTAGTCACTGGAAGTATCAATATATCCTTTCGAGTATATATAATAATAATACAAATAGTATAATCAAGATCACTACATCAATCTGACAGCTGAGAGAAATTATAAACCATACATTCTACTAGTTTCTTCTGTCAGTTTTAACAAACTGCTTTTCGATTTCATAGAGGCTTTTACCATTAGTCTCCGGTAATATGAAATACAGTACAAAACTACCTACAAGTGAAACGAGGCCATAAAATAAAAATGTAAATATGTCTCCTAAACCGTAAAACATAGAAGGAGCGGTCTTCACGGCAATAAAAGAAGCAACAAACACTACAAATGAACTAGTCCCTGTTCCCAATCCACGGAATTTTGATGGAAATATTTCACCGCATATCACCCAAGGTAAAGGTACTACACCTATTGTGATAGCACACGTATACACCATTAAACATGTTAAAGGAAACCATGACATGTTCGCCGGGTTTAAATACAAAAATAAGGACAGAACCACAAGGGATAATCCAGTAACAATCCCACTTAAAATAAATATTGGCCTTCGACCATACCGTTTGCAAATCACACAGGCAATAACTGAAAAAACTAAACGTAAAATATCCATAACTATCATTGCCATATAGTTATCTACATCTTTGCCAACAACTTTTTCTATTATCTTTATTAAATAATATGCAATGGCGTTTGATCCACAAAATTCAGATGTTAGAAACAAAATTATCATAATGAACAAAGGTTTCAGTAGTAAGGGATTTTTCAAATCATATAAAGTGCTTTTAAAAGTGGGTTTCGGTTTGTTATCGGTTTTTAACTTGCTGTCAATAAGAGCTTTGATTTCAGCTTTGGCTTCTACCCCAAATCCACGTAGCCAATATAACGATGCAACTCCATCTTCTAAACGATTCTTTGATATCAACCAAGTTGGACTTTCTGGTATGAATACGAGAAAAAATACCGTCGAAGCTGTCAATACGCTAGATGTTGCAGCAGTCCATTGCCAAGACATAAATGTGCCTATGACGTGTACAATTAATATTCCTGCAGCAAGAGCAAATGACAAACCAGCTAGAAAAAACCCACGATACTTTGGTGATGTTATCTCACCGATAAACACGGCAGACAAAGGGCTAAGCAAACCAACGCATAGGCCTGTTAATAGCCTACCAGTTACAATCAGGATTACATTGTTGGCGACAGCGATAAAGATCCAGCCCACGAAAAATAGTAAGCAAACGATGTAGTGTGAGTTTCGTCGACCGATTTTTTCTAACATCCATCCCCCTATAAGGCATCCTGGCGCCACCAGTAGAGCAGCCGCTGACACTGGAATCAATAAAACGGAAATAAATTACATACACATACATTTGAAAAATACTGTCCAATCTGTTGTTAAAAAAAAGGTTGTCTGTAAAGTCGGTTGACGGACGATAATTTTATGATAACGACTTGGACGCATTGGCCGATGGAGTGGAAGAGAGATAGATGCGTCACAAGCCGAATGCTTAAGCTGATCGCACCTCTCTGACGCTTGTTCCGCGATCTCGGTTGCACGCTCGGATCAGGTGGAACGTGACAATGATTCATGCTTTTTCGTGCGTGCAGCCGGCGTTCACCGATTTATAAGACGTTAATCGTTCTACAAATAAATATTTGGAATGTGTTTTATAAATAGAAAATTGTAATAATGACTAACCTATCCATGATATAGTGTCCTTATCTGTCGGAATAGGGCCTACTTCTTTTTCAAGCTGAGGTATTAAAGTAGAGGAGTATCCTAGTGTAAGTCCAACAACAATAGTCAACAGGATTGGAACTGAAGCAGCCAAACTCTGAAATATGGTAATATTTATTTATTATATGCTCAGTTTATAACTTAATATAATACTCGTATAGCTATTGGAATTTTAAGTTTAATATTTATATGTTTGGTATTCCAAAATTCTAGATTAAAAGAACGTCTAGTGATAAGTAAAAAAATGTATACTAAATGTACCTAAATATTTTTAAGTAAAACCTCTTATGTCAACTACGGTAGAGAAAAAATTGCGGTACTTGTTAAACGTAAAATAGGTATGAATTTGTGTGTATGTATATGTATCTGTTTGGGTCTAGTAGTAAGTAAATATAGTTAAGTTTTTGTACTACGGGACTTCGTATAGTTTATGAGCATTCTCATATATATGTGATCTATACGAATATTATAAAGAGAGGTAAAGTTTTATGTGCGAGGAATCTCTGGTACTACAGGTCCGATTTTCAAAATTCTTTCACTGTTAGATAGGTATATTATTCCTCGAGTGCTATCGATAATTTTTTATTTTAGCAAATATGTATTTTCAATAATTAATTGCGTTAAAAATTATTGCGTTGTCGCTGCCGCTAGCTCTAGGCGAATAGTGAATAAGCGCGGAGGTTAGTGGCGCAAAAGCAAACCAAGGGGTATTGGAAATACATTTATCGCCAATATATGTAGGTTAGTGTTTCTCTTAATTGAACCTGGTAGGTGTGTTGGGAGAAAAATAGTGTGCTGGAAACGGGTTCTAGGGTTATTATAAAATATTTCTCATATACCAACTGATGTACGGTACTGAAACGGTAGATGTCGATGCAATCGGCTTTTTAGGATTTTTCGCGTTTAAGAATACTATTGAAACCGGTAGTTACCGATTTGGTCCAGACAAAGTTGCATGGGTCAGCTAGTTTAATATATTTAAGCCAAAGAAGTTCCACTACCTTCGTGTACACATTGATACACGCAATGTTTTTTTTTAAATTACATCACCGAAATAGTGCTTTATTATTATTATCTTTCATCAACATAAAGTATTGAGTTTATAACAATCAAAAGAAATATTATGTATACGTGTACTATAAATATATAAATAATTTATAAACTTTTAAGAGCATTCATTCAGTTTTTTCTTTGTGTAAATTATGCCTTTTATTTATTATACTGATAAAGGAATACCTGTTTCCAAATAATTAAGTCCTTCATTGACTTGGGATTCAACACTGATTTACTTTCCTCCGTTTGTTTTTCATTGTATAACATAGTTTGATATATTTCTACATTAGAAATTTCCATGTTAGTCTGATCGTAAGGGACCATTAATTCATCTCTTTCCACATCAGTTTCAAGATTATTATCATGATTAATGTTGTCTCCAGCTATTTCTATAGTTTCTTTTGAAAATGAAGCAATCATTTCCGATTTAGATGGCTCATTCTCTTCAGTATTTTGTTTATATACTTAGACAGACATGTTACCTGTAATAAACAATAACTCATATATTCATGTTCATTTCGATCGTTCTAGTGATGTCTATATTTATTTCAGTATATCTATAACTCTTTTGAATATCTTAATTATATACTAGCTGTGCCCGCGGCTCCGACCGCTTGGAATCTAAGTCTAATAAAATCTAATAAGTCTAATAAAATCATATGAATATATTAAGTCCATTTACTTATCTTCTTATCTCTCGTACTTAAGTCGCGCTGTCATTAAAATTTCAATAACTTTTAAAAGAGTGAACCTATTTTAATGATATTAAGACTAAATTTTACTCAAGGATATGCTTTATGATTTTGATTTTGAGATTTTATCTTGAACGCAGTACTTTAACAGTGATGCGTGTTCAAACAATCGGACAGACATACATTTCTAAAAATTGTATTTGTCATTGGTGGCAAACGAACAGGTGGGTCACCTGATGTTAAGTGATCACCACCGTCCATGGACACTAACAACACCAGAGGTGTCGCAAGTGTGTTGCCACCCTTCGGGGGAAGGGTTTGGGGAGGGAGAGGAGCGAGGAGAGGGGAAGGGAGGTGGGCCTCCGGCGCTCTCACTGACCGAACGAAACGCAACTTTGCAAGCACTGTTACTTCACGTCGGTTTTCTATGAGAGGGTGGTACTACCCCGGACGAGCCGACCCATTCATGCTGAGACCAGTAATAGTTTCAGCGTGGCTCTACCACCATTTAACTTACTTTACTTACTTTATTTATTTTACTTATTCCAAAACACCAACAACGATTGTTTCCACAAATATCTAATAAGTATAGACATGATAGATATGCATTATTATATGTATCGATAGTTGTAATGGTCGAGGGGATTGGCCCGATGAATTGTTAATTCCATATCCATAGGTTCGAACCCTGGTATGTATGAATGAATTCACACACATTCACTTTTTTTCTTATAAGTTTTTCACTACAATCCCATCCGAAGTCAAATGACGATGCTGTCTAAGAAGGTAAACGCGTCAAATCTAAAGAGGTTTCCTCTCAGAAGCAGCTGCCGAAATACAGCAACAGATGCTTAGCGACAGATTTTCAAATTGAAGGTGGTAGGTAGACAGGTGAACTTAGTAAATCGCCAACAATGAAACAATGAACTACTACAATGAAGTCTACGGTTTTATCATGATATTTTCCTTCACCGAAACCTCCGATTCAGTTGCTAGGATTCAAACCTACGTCCTTAAGCCATCATCAGTTCAAAACTTCTCTCTCTTTTCCTGGCTATTAATCCCACACAGTGGTGGGGTCAGCCTTCCTTACTTTCCTTTTAAAACTTCTACTAACTTAAATTGGTAACACTATCGACTGAGGGTGTAGGAGAACATTGTGAAGAAACTTGTACCTGAGGGATGTTTTTATAGTACCTGTTCTTGTAAAATTCCCTGGAAAGTTCTAACAAGACGGCCACTATTTTCTTAGAACATAGAAATGATCGGATTCGGAAGAAACTTACACTACTTAAACTACTAGACAATGGCAGTAATAATATACTAAGAGATTACCAAAAATAAGATAAAGAAGAAAAATAAATATAAAAACAATAATGTTAGAATAAATTTAATTAAAAAATGAAATTTAAATAAACTGGATGTCGGCATGTTCCATAGTATTTTAGCAAAACCTTCGAGTGACGTTGCTGAAATGCTATGTGAAATTAGTGAAATATGATTTTATAAAAGATGTTTGAAAGGCTTTAACATTAGTATAATTAGGTTATGATGGGGCTGATATGACTCTGAATGGGCTGAAATCGTAAACATACTTACCTATCGCAGTAACGCTTTTTCGAATAAAATTTACAGTATAATTAAATATATTAATCGTTTTGTCAAGCACAGCTGGTCCCAATGACGCTCGTCGTTATGTACATATTTGAAATAGGTACATTAAATTATTTATTTAGGTAATTAGCGATGTGAGCTCGACACTTGGGACATTGTCTTAGTGTTATATGTACTACTAAATTACATTTCTTTTTAATATCTCTACTTTAGCTGTTCACATTTATTAATTGACTAACTTCTGCCCGCGACTTCGTCCGCGTGAAATAGTTACTTCGGATAGTAACACGCAACGGAAGCTCTCAAAAAAACAATTGTGAAACATTCTTCTACTAAGGCGAGCGCTTAAGGCACTCAACCGATTTTATTTTGACAACATACATACCTCAATAACTCTTATATATATTTCGTATCGGATAATTTTGTAAACTATTTCAGTTTGATAAGGGAAAAAAATTAAACCCTTCCACTTGCATGTAGGCGTGTATGCGTACACGTGTGTGGGGGTGATATGTGTAATGTTGTCGCAGTGATGTAAGATTTTGTGTCACTGTATCGCACGAGTAGTGCACTCGAGGGCTCCACGCCGAGGGAACGGACCTAGGCTTGAGTAGCTGCCGAGGGGGGCCTAGTCTGGTTGATTAGCGCGTACAACCATACAAACAGACTACCTACCTATTATAACAAAAAAACATTATATAGTTTTATAAAACCCATGATGCAAGTGAAACTTTTTTTTGGATCGTAAGCATTTAACTGAAAATGTTCCGAAAATTAGCCGATGTAGAGTATTAAAATCATATGATTTTAATCAACGGAATAATCGAAAAATGGGAAATCAATAGAAGACAAGATATCGATTTTAATATTTATATTTTATTATCAAGGCAGGGCAACGTCCGCCGGGCCCGTTAGCTTTCCCGCGATTCCGTCCGTGTGTAACCAAATGTAAAAAAAACAGGGATTAATAAAATCATCTGAATGTATTAAGTCCATTTACTTATCTACGTTTCTCTCGTACTTAAGTCGCGTCGTCATTAAAATTACAATAACTTACCAATTTTTATTAAAAATCTGTCCTCAAACATGTAATTAAATATATTATTGTTTAACAACATATTACAAGATCATAGAATATATAATAACATAAGCACATAATTAAATTTTAATTGTTTTAAATTTCATATAATACGATGAATGTGTAATTAATTTGTTGTGACGCGAGTGCAACCACGGGCATGAACTAGTTCGCGATAAGATCAGCTTTGAATAATGCTGGCATTGATTATACTTAAACAAATGCTCGTGGATCGTGTAACGCTACAAGGTCGGTTATCCTCACTAATCGGAAGCGTAATTTTGCCAGTCGTAACGTTTTCCTCAGTTTTTATAGGATATATAATTTCATGTATGTTCAGTTATCTAATAAATATATATTCTCTCAACCGTCGCCATCGTTTTGGACTGCACTGTGCATAAGCAAGATCATAAGATCTAGAGTGTAGTCACTTTGTCGTGCAATAATAAAAACAAAACATTAAATATTACTTAAATTTGTGCGGTGACAAACCACGGGTGAATATTAAAAACTTACAAAATGAAAAGCCTAATCAGTTACATCATCAACATTTTTGTCACGAAATTAAAAAAGGTATAACTCGCCATCAGGTGGCGCTAAAGAACATCAACTTCTGTATCATTCAATCTTTTGTGGTAGACATTTGTACCCGTAAAATATTTACGCATTATCCATTTTACTATAGCTCAAACTGGTAATTACAACAAATAATAACAAACGCCTGCAAAGCCGCGGTCAGTCTTAATAAATTATATTAGCTAAGTTGTACAGAGAGCCGTCTCTTTCATATATTACTATCGTTCACACATACGTTTAAAAGTAATTTTATCAGTAAAACTTTTTTTCATGCTCTTGGAACTTAGCTCATACTCTTGACTTCGGCTGCTTTATTTATTATATTAAAAATGTATTTTATTCACAGAAGTAAAAAACAGAGGTTATAGTATGGTATAAAATAGGTGGTAGTAGTAGGTGGTAGAGCCACGCTGAAGCTATTACTGGTTTCAGCATGAATGGGTAGGCTCGCCCGGGGTAGTGCCACCCTCTCACAGAAAACCGACGTAAGGTAACAGTGCTTGCATTGTTGCGTTTCGTTCGGTCAGTGAGGCGCTGGAGACCCACCTCCCCTCCCTTTCCACTTTCCCCTTCCCTTCCCCCCTCCAACAGGCTGGCAACGCACTTGCGACTCCCCTGGTGTTGCAAGTGTCTATGGACGGTGGTGATGACTTACATCAGATGTCTCACCTGTTCGTGTGCCTCCTATGATATAAAAAAAAAATATAGTCCTTAGTTGTAGCTCTTCCACAAAGAGTTTAGTGCCCATACGGAATATTATCTATTAACATGCCTTGTAAGAGACGAGCAAATATGTTTGAAATATAAACCTACAAAAAAGAGGCACATTTTTAGAAACCAAAAAAAGACATAAATAACCCTTGTTATTTCGATAAAAATAAGGCTTTTTGAATAATTTCTGTTTTGTATTGTTTATATTTTGTTCTTTTGGATGACGGGTTTTCCGACCACTGACTTAGTTGATAGCATATACGGAGACCGCGTCGATGGACGTTAGTTCGAATCCTAGCAACTGAAAGCTAGCAAAGAAAAAAAACAAATATTTGAAAATTCTCAATTATATTTATCATTAATATATATATTACTTTCGGATTTTTTTCATTAAACGCTTACCACACCGGTCGCCCATGGTTGGCTGCACTCAAAGGGCCATGTGGCATATCGTAAAGAATTATATTGGAATGATTAACCGGCATCACTCAATATCTAAAAATATTCGATCGCGTATCTTTTTAATTTAAATGACTCTGTTTTATGTTATGATGTTTAGGGCTGTAAGCACTAAACAAGAATTATGACATTTTAATTTTATCTTGAAAGTTACAATCATATTTTTACTGGGTCCAACTGTACATCTAAACTATTCTAGAATCTACTGGAACACACACAAGATATATGACCAATATCGGCCCAACCGTTTAGGAGAAATTCAGTTATGTTTTATGTAAACACTAGCGGACCTGGCGGGCGTTGTCCTGCCTTGATAATAAAAAAAACCCTAAAAGTCAACCCCAACGTCACATACCGGGTCCAATTGTGAATCTAAACCATTCTCGGATCCACCGGACACAAAGTTTTATTAAAATCGGTCTAGCCGTTTAGGAGGAGTTCAGTGACATACACACGCACAGAAGAAATTTATATATAAAAATTGAAATTGATTTTATTAAATGTATTTTTTTAAATATACTCGTAATACAGCTGTAAATTAAAAGTACTCTTCCCTGTCAGATGTTATCTCCGTACTTTTATACACATATCATTTTCTACACAATCTATTCATACATTTTTACGGTCTTCCTCTACTCCTCCTCTACTCCACCATCATACTCAAAAGGTTTCTTGTTACATGAGTTTTATTTCTTCTCAAAACATGCCCATACCATGATAACCTATTACTCCTAAACTTTTCTGCTACTGGTGCTATTATCTTCCTCTGATATACTCATTCAAATCAATTCAAATCAAAATATCCTTTATTCAATTTAGGCCCTGAGAAGGCGCTTATGAACGACAAAGCTACCACCGGTTTGGAAACCGGTTTTAATGGTGGTAGAGCCACGCTGAAACTATTACTGGTTTCAGCATGAAAGGGTCGGCTCGTCAGGGGTAGTACCACCCTCTCATAGAAAACCGACGTGAAGTAACAGTGCTTGCATTGTTTCGTTTCGTTCGGTCAGTGTGAGCACCGGAGGCCCACCTCCCCTCCCCTCTTCTCTCGCCTCTCCCACTCCCTCCTCTAACCCTTCCCCCCAAAGGGTGGCAACGCACTTGCAACTCCTCTGGAGTTGTTAGTGTCCATGGATGGTGGTGATCACTTAACATCAGGTGACCCACCTGTTCGTTTGCCACCTATGCCATAAAAAAAAATCAGCCCAGTCATCGAGAAGAACCGGCAAGAAACTCGATCTGGTTTATCTTTTTTTATTTACATTCGCTATTAGTGTATGCACAGAGAAGGGCGTCATTTCCAGACGTCACAATCGTTCACATATTGATCCACCCTATATAGTCCATTGAAATGTTACATTTTTTAGGCCTTACCTTGCGTTTTTTAGAGGACGCAATTTTATTTTTTTGATATGTAGGGGGGGTCAGTGTAAAGCTAAAATCAAGTTTGTGGGGTCACCACATGACAAAAAATGTTCACAATTTTTTGAAATCAAATAAATAGTTTAAGTGATAAATCGTAATAACCATTTCAACCCCTATTTTCGAGATGACGGCCGTGGGGCAAGGGTGGCGACCCCACAAACTTGATTTTAGCTTTACACTGACCCCCCTACACATCAAAAAAATAAAATTGCGTCCTCTAAAAAACGCAACCCCAAATGTAAATTTTCAATGGACTAATAATAGCCTTTAGATATTAAAACCCGCTTGACATGATTCTTGAACTCACTATCAAGCAAATCGGTAATGTGTTTTGGGACTTTATTATAAAATCTAACACTATTGCCTAAAAAACTGTTTTTGGACTTAGTGAGCCTGATGCATGGAAAGACCAATTTGTTGCTGTTTCTAGTATTTAAATTATGCTGGTCTTTTACTAGATCTTTCTTCTATTATTAGATTCTTAATCTTATCCATTCTAGTTATACCATCCATAACAAGAATTATCTTAATGAAAAAAAAAGACTCCGGTGTGCCAACTACCGTAATGATTGTTCAAACTCAGTGGGCAGTTCATCCAGCATTCATCTATAAACAGATAGCTTTTTTACCTTCTTTTTTGTGTATTTCCGAGTGAACAAAAAAGTACGCCTGTAAATCTGTCTAAAGAAAACAAATAGGTGTAACGACCTGACAGTAAGTTCGTTCACATCTCTCCAATAGTGATCTGTGATTATTTAAGATTGTCTGCGTTTCGTATTTATCTGTGATTTTCTCCCGTTACTAGAACAATTTTATTGAAGCTACGTCATAGATTACAAGAACAATCGCTCAACTCATATAATTGTGATTCCGAAAGTAATTTTAATTAAAGCTATAGAATTACGGGTGCAACTAACAATCACTTTTGAATTTATTTAAGTTAAATACAATAGAAAGAAAATATATATTTACTGTAGCAAATACACGGACAATGCAATAACGAAAAAATAGAGTTACAAGGACGTGTATAACATAAAATATATAAAAGAAATTACACGTTACAAGATATTAACATTACACCATAGTATTGATACATTGGCGCACAATTCAGTATGTGCTGACTGCCTCCACTGCAAGTGACCCCAGAGCGCTGATTTACAATCGTGACCAAGTGGGTTTAAACACAGGAACATAATAACACTATAAATCACTATAAGTTTGAAGTTTATTATATACATGTATAATGTATATATAACTAGATATAAAAAATGGGGTGTAAGGGGTGTCAAATAACATCTAAGACTTGAGACACCCAAGCCAACCTCACCTGCACGTGGTGCACCCTGCTGAATAACGAACGAGGCAATGGCGAAAGCGGGGTGGTAGGGTTTTACAGCCTGACTGGGTCGCAACCACCATGTATATGGCGAAAAAGCCCGTCATAGTGATTCACTTTTGCGGGTCGCGTTTCGGGATCAGCCTGTGCATATCCAGCCTTTTGCAAGCCGGCATGACAGCGGCGACCGGCGATGGATACTGTGTCACTCGGTGGTCGCCGTTGTTTTTGGATTGTACTGTGCTTACCATCAGGCGCAGTGCAGTCATTTTGCCGTGCTACTATAAAAAAAAAAAAATTAAGGACACATCAAACTGGGATAAAGTGACGATTCTGTTAAGGATTTTAATCTTTGTCAAGAGGAAGAAACGCGCGTGAATTGATATATCTATAAATATTATAAAGCTATGTCGCTTCTCGCGTCCGTCTGCATGTTCCTTTAATCCTTCTAAAGTTTTTGAAGCGATGATAGATTAGCTTTATAGTGTGTTCGGACACTTCATAACGTAGGCTCGAATACTTGCAACTGAGTCTGAGTTGTCGGTAAAAGAAAAAATCGTGACGTCACCATAACGTGGTGGTATAGCATTTTCTAAACCTCCAATCGGCTACCTACTACCCTTAAGACGAAACTCTGTCGTCATGTATAGATGTGTTCTGGCAGCTACATTTGAGAGCCAGTTCTTTAGGTTTTCCGTGTTTACCCTCTTAGACCATCGTCATCTACCACCAGATAAATTGTGTTCAAACGCTAAAACCTATTAAGGATTAAAAAACAACTTAACTGAAGCTACGTAATTGATTTAAAGAGAACAAACATTCGGCCCATTTAAATGTGATTCCGGCACGAATTTTAACGATTTATATATTTACACAACAAGCAAGCATTCTCCTGCAACTTTATCCGACTAAAATACTATATGGAAATGAATAAGCATACATACATCAGTCAAAGACAACAGTCACCTACTAAAATAAAGCCCCTTCAAATCCACGTTACATGACTACTCACCCAGTATAGGACAATGTGTGATGATAAAATCCCTGATTCAAGAATAGTAGAAACCCAATAAATCCCGACAGTCTTATGGTTCTTCTCAGATTATCTGAAGTCATCGACCTAAAGTAATGGCGATTTATACACAAAGACGCCTAAAATATTTTCTTTTAACGTTTATGGCTTTTAAATCTCATATTAATAACGCTTTGTATTATCAAATCGTTTCTCATATTGTCTATATAGTCAGTTATAGGACTTCTAAGGCAGCCTGTTTAGAAATCTTCTAATCGATAATTTATCTCCAAACAACAATAGATTTGTTCTGGCAACTGCACCTGATAGCCAATCCCCCACTTGGTTTAGCGTATTTACCACGTTAGAGGATTAATGTTAATCAAGAGAGATTGTGGTCAGATGTTAAAACCTATAAAATATATCTTAAAGTTTTTTAAGCGTGTTTGTCCATAAATGCCTTAGCGATTGGACGGTGGAGGTAAATCCGTCTTAGGAAGTTGGTTCTTATGTTCTTGTTGATTGTTACTTTTATGATAGATATTGTTATCTTATGATTTTATTCTTTTTTGATTTGCGTTGTTAAACGTGTGAGATGTATTCGTTAGTTTATCGCACATGCATAGAGTAAACGGAGATGCTAATGCCGGGAAGAAAAGATATACAGTCAATTGAGCCACAAGTATAGAAAAACATGCACATTTTATTAGCATTATTTTTACGCTGGATGCTTGTACAGGTCACTCCGTCACTGTAGGTATAGGTAGGTTGCTGCGATGGAGATCCTTTTTACGTCACGCGATAACAATAGCGGCTCGTTAATTATTTGACACCGGTAGCAGCGACCGAGTCCGGGAAACGAATTAATCGCACGTACTTCACAGTGTTGCAGTGCACATGTCGGGCCGGAAATTAGGTATGGAAGGAAAATGAGTTACTCTCGCATGACCCTCTAATGACAATACCCATATAAAATAACTACTAGATGGTTTTATTTGACTTTGGTAATGAATTCTATCGTGTAGTATACGACATAGGATAATTTTGTAAGTCTGTAAATGGTGTAAAATAAAATCTTTTTTTTGCGTTTGTCTATATGTTTCTTTACTCCTTGTAAATTCTTCAACGAGTTCTAATATTCACTAACGCATAGAACGAAAGACTCATAACGATTTCGTTTTGTATTATTTATTAGCCGTCTATTGAGTACATGGCCGATGATTTAAATCGACGATAACCTACGTGTTGTTTTATTTCCAATGAAGTCAGTTCTCGGAATATATATTTTTTCAGTGAACAAGTTAGGCGGAAATTTATATATAGTAGACGATTTTTTATTGTCTACGTGCGATGAGAATAGACGAGTCTGTTTGTTTTTATTAGATTGAGATGGGAAGCCTTAGTGACTGGGATACAGAGAATTATAAACAATTATTTTTACCGTGTTATCTGTTTTTTAGACTCTATGGGTATTATTACAAAAAAATTAAATACATATTGAATACTTGTTTTAAAAAGGTTTCTAATTAAATACACTGCGCTCGCCCGAGGCAAGTTCGCGTTATCCTTTTTCACAAGTCTAACCTAACGTAATCAAAGCGAGACAAAGTAGCAAAATCAATATCAATATCAAAAGTTATTGTAATTTTAATGACGACGCGACTTATTTACGAGAGAAAATCATATAAGTATAATTGACATAAATCATTAATGATTTTATCAGTCCCTGTTTTCTTACACACGGTCCCACGCGGGTGAAGTCGCGGGCACAGCTAGTAGAAGTATAAAAGCACATACGCGGGTCGCTGCTTCAGAGACTATAGCAAGGAACAACATGAGATACAGTAGTGCACTAATTTGTGAAAAATACTATTATTTTAATTTATTTATTCTGTCATAGTATGAAGAGACGCTCTGAACCATGACCATGTATAAACATAGAATTTTTGAAAATTAGAAAATTGAGCAAGACTATGATTTTACTTTTTTTGTCTATAGGCATGTTCGAAACTAACCAATTTACATGAAATTTTATATACAGCCTCATACATGTCATACTTAAATTGGTATAGTATAAAATATATGGGGGTAAGCCAGGAGCTGATCGTCTCTATAAAGATATGTGTGAAAGTAGGCGAGCTTTTAAATCTAAACTAAAATGGTGTCAAACCAATCAACAGCAGATAAAAATGAATATAATAGCTGACCTTCACTCAAAGAAAAAGTTCGGTCAGTTCTGGAAAAACACCAATAAAATGAATCACAAGCCGGGCTTCCCGTCAGGGTGGCGGGAGTGCAAGAGCCTAGCGAGATTGCCACTATGTTCTCCTACTATTTCAAGATGGACTCTACCCTGGGGCTATCGCGGCAGGAGCCTGATGCTGAGGTTGGTAGTGAGCGTATTGTTACTTTTACTACGAAGAATGTGTTTGCAGTGATTAAAGGTATGGTAAGGGGTAAATCCCCGGGTCACGATAGCCTTAGCATCGAGCACCTGCAGCACGCTGGTGTACACCTATCCAAAGTGCTTTCTATGTTTTTTACCCTGTGTTTGGGCCACTCCCACCTGCCTAACAGACTAATACATACTATAGTTGTACTATAGTTGTACCAATAAATAAAACTGGTGATGTATCATATATAAACAATTATAGACCAATTTTTCTAGCCACAGTGGCCGCTAAAGTACTGGACAATATGCTGAGTCAGCATATGAACAAACACGGTTCGCTAAATGACGCGCAGTTTGGATTATTTCCACCGAGAATGCTATCCTGTGCCTCAAAAGAACTGTGCAGTATTACACGAGTAGAAAGACACCAATATATGCTGTTTATCTTGATATATCGAAAGCCTTCGATCTGGTTTCATACGATATTCTTTGGAGTAAATTAAGGCATGAAACTTGTCTACCTGGAGAAATCGTGTTATTATTTATGTATTGGTATAAGAACCAAAAGACCTTTGTAAGGTGGGCAGGCTCTCTTTCGGAGGAGTACGGACTGAATTGCGGGGTGAGGCAGGGGGGACTTACCTCTCCTACGCTCTTCAATCTGTACGTTAACCGACTGATTGACGAGCTCAGCAACACCGGCATTGGGTGTCATATAGACGGAGTGTGTATGAATAACATCAGTTTCGCAGATGATATGGTGCTGCTGAGCCCTTCCATCGGCGCTTTACCGAAGGCCGGATAACAAACGATACATTCTCGTTCCCAATTTCACTTTATGTGGTACAGCTCAAAACAAAGTCGAGCAATTTAAGTATTTGGGCTACTGGGTCACCAAGGACCTTAAGGGTAATGTGGACGTGGATAGGGAGCGCAGGGTGCTGTCTGTTCGATGCAATATGTTGGCCCGCAGGTTTTCACGGTATACAGAGTCTGTCAAGGTTGTGCTTTTTAAAGCGTACTGTCAGTCCTTTTACACTTGCAGCCTGTGGGTTGACTATACGCAGCGGGCATATAGTGATTTGGGCGTTCAATATAATAACGCTTTCCGGGAGCTGATGGGGCTGCCGCGCCACTGCAGCGCCTCCGCGATGTTCGCGGATGCTGATATTGACGGCTTTGCGGCGATCATGCGCAAACGGTTTTATGACATTTGAAATGAACATTAATAGGTTTACTGTAAAATCTGATTAATGTAAAATAAGGATTTTTTTTTTATAAAATACTTTTGTTTTTGGAGGCCAAGAAAGACATTGTATCTGATACGGTTGAACTTAAAAAACGACTATATGCCCGTACAGACAGACAGTGTACCAATTAGCATTCTCAAATTAATCCAGTTTATATCCTTGAGATATAAAAATGAGTAGTTATAATATACGATTGGGACCTTACTATTTAAAACTTTATGAGATTTATACACGAGATATAACATATATTTATTTAGCTGTTGAACACTTAACACAATGACCTTGTTGAGTTTAAATACTTAACGCACAATTGCGACAAAATTTTACGATCGCATGATAACCTTACTGTCATTGGAGATTACAGACGAACGCAATAAATAAAAACCCAATGCATTTAATTGCACAAACAAGTCGAAATAATAAAGTTGAATAATTAACAGTTATGTAACTAATTATTATTTACGTGTTACATATAATTGACTATATCGAAAATAGCACCAGTGACAGAGAAGTTGAGGAGTAATAGGTTAGCATGGTATGAGCATGTCATGAGGATGTAGTCCGGTGGAGATGCTGTTAAGACCTTGCTAGGTCAATAGCGTAGGTAGTTCGAAAAAAAAATGTCATGAGGAGAAATGAAGACCATGTAACAGACAAATATAAAAGCTTTGAGTATAATGGTCGATGGATATAAGAATAGAGGAAGACCGAAAATGTTATAGATCGATTGTGTGAAATATTATATATGAAAAGGGTATGAATACTGAGATAACACAGATGTGTCTCTATTACTATGAGAGATAGGCGAAAGTGGAAAAGGAAAACATGTTGTGCCGACCCTAATTAGATGGGATACGAGTAAGAAGATGATGATATTTATTTATTTATTGAACACCAACACAATGTACACTGATCATTATTAAAATAATACACGCACAATTTGTAGCGGTAAGTGTCATCGTAATTAGAGGTGTAGACTGCATGCTTAGTCTGACAATGAGCAAACAGGGTTACAAAATGAAATTAAGATATTCACTGAGTTTACTTAATATTATACATTAAGAAAATTAATTCCGTAAACAAACTCAAACAAAATTTGGAATATAGTAGCAAATCATTAATAGACATTGTAATAATTGTTAGCTGTCATACATGGTGGAGGCAGGAAAAAAAAACAAAAACATTACATCTGAGAGCAATTTGAGATTTCAAGCAGAATTTTATATGATCAATTGGAAAAATTAAAAGAAATAAAAAAATAATAATATATAATAATCCGTCTCATCTCAACTTGAACTTCGAGTTCAAATATACCTATAAGGGTGAAATGAGTTGTGGTGAAACAATCGAGGCAGTCATAAGGACTGCCGACAGAAGTGAAACTCAATACAATAGAATATCTGTGTACAGTTTTGAATTTTAAAATTAATTATAGGGTGAATTATTCAATTGGCTTAATTTCTAAATCAAAATTGTTATTAGTCCGGTTTTCACATCGATTGACACTCCGAACAATAATTATATATGTCGTAGTGGGAGCATCCAGCAGTCGGAGCATTCAGCAGTCGAAATTAACATACAAATAGTAACACATATTTTACAGGATCTTACGAAGATTCGAATTATCATAAGCGTTTGATAGCGTAGCGTCATCTATTATTTTCTATGTTAATCAATACTGGTGTTAATGCACTTCTATTTTATTATTATTAATGTGGTTTATTCTAAATTATTGAGTAATTGAAATTGTATTAAACTGTTCATAATTTCTAAGATCACCGCCTATTGTCCGCATAAGCATAAAATTCACTAAATAAATAAGTGTCACGCTACACGCGACTTCTTAAAATGTGGCGTCGTACGATAAAATTTAAATCTTGATTTAATTCTTGATTGAAAGCAGACCTAAATTATTGTCACGATAATTAAAATCGGATTTGTGAAATTGTAATAGAATTATTCTAGATTCAAGTAAAATGTGGAACCTTTTCAGTTATTTATTTAATGTCTTTAAAACCAGAAATATATGGCATGTGCCGCCGAGATAGAATAGTAGTAGGTAATAGTTTGATAGGTGGTAGAGCTACGGTGAAGCTATTACTGATTTCAGCATGAATGGGTTGGCTCGCCCGGGGTAGTACCACCCTCTCACAGAAAACCGACGTGAAGTAACAGTGATTGCCATTGTTGCGTTTCGTTCAGTCAGTGAGAGCGCCGGAAGACCACCTCCCCTCCCCCAAACACAGGCTGGCAACGCACTTGCGACTCCCTTGGTGATGCAACGTTATACGTTGCTATGTAAAATGAATAACAATGTAATTAAAAATAATAATCAGTCTAAAATGGGTTTTAAAGTAAATAAGTATTTGTAAAGTAATTCGATTGTTACAACTGTGAATTATTTAAAATAATTAATGACAACGTAATTAATTCAATGTACGATGTTAAAATCGTTATTTATTTATAATTAGAATTATAAGCGAACATAAAATGTAACTCTGTACAAAATCGTAGATTACTTACTTTATTAAACTAGGACTTCCTTCACTTGGGTTGTCGACAGGTGAAGGAAGGCGATACCTATAAAAGTGCTTGAACGAGGTTGTGTAAGATTCACTATTGATTCTGAGATCTATTCTTATTGTCGTTAAGCGATAATTATTGTATCTGTGAGCGTTGTTGTCTCGTAAATTATTGTAAAATCATTATTAAATAGAACTAGAGTTGAAGAAGCCATCGTTTTATTTCATAGTGACAGTCGTGTTTAAAAAAGTATTATAGCCGTCAACTAGACGACGGCCAGTCTTTAGCTCTGATGAAGTCCGCAACGTTCGTTTCCAACCAATACTGCGTAGACCAAGCTTTATGACCTGCGCCGAGTTTTGCTGGAAGGACCATTTTTGGTTATTGAACATAGTACCTTCTCAAGAATGGTATCTTAATACAATTGTGCCGATGTTTTGATACCATTCTCACAAAAGTATGGTTCAGTCACTGCTTCATAGCTAATACCCCACCAATCACTGTAGTTGGATTGTATAGGAATATATGGAAAAAATTGTATGCTAAAATATTGCTCAATTGTAAAAAAAATCTCATCTGTAAACAATTTTTTTCTGTGACTTCCCTTTGCGTACCGCTTCAGTAGTTGTTTCGATTTTACCCCCCAATTCTTTTTTAAATTATCAGTTAAGAAATGACCAGTACGTCTCTTACAGGCTGCAAGTCCTAAGTCATCTTTTAAAATACGCGACATGGTTCTAGGTGCTATCGTCATCTCCCGAGATAAAATATTTTGCTTTCGGGCAGGATTTCTTCGAATTCTTTCCCTTACTGCTTTGACCACCTTTTTCATACGAACACTACGTGGACGGCCAGATCTTTTTCTGTGACAAACAGAGGAGGTCTCATTGTACCTATTAATAGCCAGGTACACAAACATTTTACTAATACCAAGCGTATGGAGAGTTTTAAATATTGCATTTGGCTCCATCCCTACTTTGTGTAAATCAATTGTGCAATCACAGCGATTCGGTTCTCTTTATCACTCCACTCCATTTTAATATCGCAAAATATTGTACAATGCATTGGCGCCAAAATGAGAAATTTAATGAATAATCATATAAAAATAACAGATTCCAAATTCAAATGTAATGTTTTGTTTATTTTTAATTATAACAGTATTTATCGCGAGACTAAGTATGAAAAGATAATTCAAATCGAGTTTCTTGTCAGTTCTTCTCGATGACTCGGTTGTTTGTCCGAACCGGTGGTAGCTTTGATAATGATTTCATAAGCGCCTTCTGAGGGCCTAAATTTATAAAAGTATTTTTGATTTTCATAGATCACATCTTCATTCAAATTGCGGTCAAAGGTTAAAACTTACAAATATAAAGAAGATTCTTTAGCCGACATGTTTGTTCAAACTCCATTAGACTAAGCAAAATAATAAACAAATCGAGATTTTGTTTCTCTGTTATCACTCACTAATTGTATGTAACATCGTATAGAACCCACCTACATTCCAACACGTATTTGTCGGAAAATCACAAATCAACGATTAACTTCGTTTTATTTTCGCGAATTCTGTATTTTTCTTTCGATTCATTTCATACTAACCCACGATTCCTCCGAGTGGAATGGTTACTTTGGGCTAACGGTAACACGCAACGGAAGCTCTCCAGAGGAAAAAAAAACAATTTTGAAACATTCTTCATTGGTGCTCCGCTCCTGTTGATCTTAGCATGATGGTATATAGCCCATAAACTCCATCGATAAATGAGCTAAATAACACTGAAGTAATTTTTCAAATCGGACCAGTCGTTCCTGAGATTACCCCGTATTATTATATTAGGACTTTACCTATGAAATTGCTGTTTTGTACGAAAAAATTTAAACGAATTGTTTCATGTATTTTTTATTTGTATTAATCGAAGTAATCACCCATGCAATCAATGAATATTTGCCATAATAAAATTTTTATAAATATATATATATGTTTTTCAATATTGTTATACGACGAACACATTGGATAAATAGAAAATGCTGATATAAATACTGCATAATTACGGGTTAATTTATAACACACCTCACTTTTCTGCCTATCCCTTCTCTATCAAATAACATGTTTGAAGATGCAACATTCTTTAGTACCTATGTAACGTTTTAGTTCTAATTTCAGAGTGAGTGCTTGTTATTTTCCGAGTGTTGGAAAGTAAATCTAATGTTTATTTTTTTAATTAGATCTACACCGATCGCCCGCGGTCTAGACTTCGTTGGATCTGGCTTCGATCTAGAATAATTTCAGCAGTAATTTAGGTCTCGTTTGACGTTAATTATTTTGTGTTATATTGAAAAGTAGTCCGTGGCCGCGGCTTCACTCGCGCGACCTACATAACTGCTACTTTTTTTTTTTTTACGTGGGGAAATCCCCTATGGATCCGCCACCCTCCCGGGGGAGAGGGTGGGTTATGTCCGAGTCGCACGGACTAAAACCCCACAGTGTACCGACAGACCGTTTTGTGGGGGCGGCAAGGGATCGTTCAAGCTAATCAACCTTGTAGAGCCGCCCCCACGGTCCGCCCGGCGGAAGGTGACCGCCGGGCTCCTACCTATAGAGGGACAGACCGGGTACACACCGGCTGCCCCCCCTCGTCCGCCGGACCCGTGCAATGAGGGGATGGGCCGGGGGCTACGGTGGCAGGAGGAGTTGGGCGAAGCGCCTTCACCTCCTGCCTGTCCTCCTTTGGCGGAGACGGCCACTTTGAGGGTCTGCCTCGCAGGCCCTCTCCGCCTCCTCCTTCTGCGAGATGACCTCCTCGCAGAAGGAGGCCATCGCTCGCCAAGCCTGTTCGCTGCCGAGCATGGCCGAAACCACGCTCGGCAGCGATAAGTCCGCTCCCACGGCCGCCGCCAGGATGCGGCGCTGCTCCCCCCACGCAGCACACTCAGACAGCGTGTGCTGCGCGGTATCTTCCTCTACATAACTGCTACTAACGTGTCTCTATTTATTTTAAGTTAAGACCTTTTTAGGCGCGTTGAGCGGTATTTTTTAGCAAGGGATAAATTTATAAATTCGCGTTATGACATGTTAGTAAGCGTGACTGACCGCACTGAGCTTGCGTCAGACTAGCGACGTCTAGTATAGGGGTCTGTATACTTGTATATTTCTTCGCCGTGGGAGAGTCGGTCGATAAAGGAGGCGTGGTGGAGGTCTCTTTCACCGCATACTTCACTAATAAATCTTCAGGCGACAGGCGCGGGGGCGCCTGTAGCTATGTATTGGAGGTCCTATGATAGAGGAGCACTGTTCGCCGCTGCTTCTGAATGAAGCAAGTGAGAGACTTCACAACATCTCCCAGAGGTGAGGGTCCCCGTATCAACATCTTCGGGTAGACCCAAGCGCGTGACCAGGGTTAGTGGAAGTAGGCTTGTCGTGCACCCGCAACTCTGGTCAACTCACGCGCCTAGCGGCCCAGGGGTTTGTCCGGTAGGAGTCCGGCATAATCCTCTCTCTGTCCCCCGACAGTGGGAGGTGTATCCCATGTACGATTTCCCCTGGTACAAAAAAAGGCGTCTGTGTATATCTGATATTGATATATCGTATTGAGTTTGTGCAGCCCATCATATGTTCGCTGAATTAATAAAATGTATAAAAAGGTATATAATTATTATTCGGAGGGCAAATAGATGTGAAAGAGAGATTAATGTTAATATTTTCAATATACAAATTATACAATTTAAATAATTCACACTATAATTAATTTGAAAATTCATAAGCGAACACAGTTTAAATTTAATTGTTCTGAGTTTTCACTTCTGTCGGCAGTCCTTATGATTGACTCGACTTTTTTTTAAACATTAATTCGTTTATTTCTACCTAGTGTACAGTGATTGCAATTCAGGCAGGTAGTACCATGTTCGGATAACGCGTCGTTGGACGTAGGTTGAAATCCTTGCAAAAGAGTCGGAGGTTTTGGTGAAGGAAAGCATCGTAATGGAACCATATCATAGGCTTTAAGTCCATCTGATTAGCTACCACCCTCAGTCTGCCGCCAAGCACCTGTGGGTGTGTTCCGACATCTGTACTTCAGAGCCAATCTGGCTCTAGGATTAGCATGTCAAGCGCTAAAACATAAAACGTATTAAAAAATAGGGTGTACCGTAAAGACACAGGATAGAAGTGAAACTTTTGTAGTACACGGGCACATTTTAACTGAAAGCCACCGTGACGCGGTGTACCCAGGCGCTCATCCATCCTAATACTGACCGCGCCCGACGTTGCTTAACTTCAGTGATCGGATGAGAACCGGCGTTTTCAACACTCTACTCGACACAGTATTTACAAAAATTTTCGTCGTACAAAAAAATTGCCGATCAGAATATCAAAAGTAAGATAAGACTCATAAGAGAGTTCATTATAAAAAGTAGATTTGTCGTGTCCTACCACGTTTATAAAATCGTCATGTCTTCATTTAAATCCGGTCCAACAGTTGTGAATCAGTTGCAAACGTAGCGCTATAATGTCGGGTCGTGTGGCAGAAGCATTAACATTAAATAATGTAAACAGTTTAAAAAGTGGGTTAGTAGTTAAGACATAGAGTAATTATTTGTTTATAGAAATTATTTTTAAAATATTCTAACGGGATCTTTGCATTTCTCACGTATGCTCATGAGAAACTAGGTGAGAAAAGATGTACGACTTAGTTTTAGGTATTGACGCCTCATTTTATGATACTAAATCTAGCAAGCAGTATTTACTTGAATGGATAGAAAAAAAGGAGTAACAATTTTTAATAAAGTTGTTGGCGGGATCTTAGCCTATAATGTAATTTATATTTTATTCATATTCTTATGTTATTTGACTCTCTATATTTTGTAATACTAGTGGTGTATTACGTAATATAGTTCGGTTATTGTGCACAAGTTAAGTGGATGGGAAATAATAACACGGAGAAAAAAATCTGAGATGCCAGAAAAAGTCCCTGAAAAGTTTTTTTTTATCATAGGAGGCAAACGAACATGTGGGTCACCTGAATTTAAGTGGTCACCACCGTCTATAAACACTTGTAACACTAGAGGAGTCACATGCGCGTTGCCACCCTGCGTTTGGGGGAGGGGGAGGGGAGGTGAGTTATCCGGCGCTCTCACTGACCGAACGAAACGTAACAATGCAAGCACTGTTACTTCACGTCGGTTTTCTGTGCATCGGGTGGTAGTACCCCGGGCGAGCCGACCCATTCATGCTAAAACCAGTAATAGCTTCAGCGTGGCTCTACCACCTCTGTTCCAACAAAAGGGTCATAATCTTGAAAATATTTAAGTTATCGCAAGATACTTGTAATATCTTCTACCTACTCGACAATGGCTGTAATAATCCAGAAGGTTGGTCGTCAAAAATATAATTTAAAAAAAAGATGGTACATCAGGCTAGTACAATTTTGTAGTTTATATCTAAACGTAATTATGGCGACGTCTTCAAAAACGGCTTTGTACCACATAGAATACCTTTAGAAAAACTGGGACAGGGACAGACTCATAAATCTAAACGCCAGAACCACCGATAAATATGTGAGGTATGATTCATCACCGGATTTTATAATTTTCATAAATATCTGTACCAAAATTAACATGACTACATGAAGGTTATAATATTTTTTTAGATCTAGGACAGAATTAAAAACCGTTATTAATTGTGATGTAAAGAAAGTATCATTTATCATACCTTTATTTTTTTAATTATTTTGTAAAATACCTAACTGTATATGAAGCAACGTAATTCAAAAATTCAATTTTGTAGGAAAATGCGTTTAAATTATGGCCATGTTTACACGTTCAAAAATAATTGGAAGCTTTTTGGTTTCATACAACTACACAATTTTTTTTTCTAACATATATTAAGAGGAAATTTCAATACAGATGGATTAACAGCACTACGATAATTTGCATAAAGGCAAACGAAGAGATGGCTCACCTGACGTTAAGTGATCACTACCGTCTATAAACACTTGCAACATAAGGGGAGATGGACGTGCGTTGCCAGCCTGTATTAGAGGGGGAAGTGGGAAGGGGGAAGGATGGGAGGTTTACCTCCGACGTTCTCACTGATGGAACGTATCGCAACAATGCAAGCACTTTTACTTCATGTCGGTGTTTCTGTGGGTCGGATGTTAATACCCCGGGCGAGCCGACACATTCATGCTGAAATCAGTATAGCTTCAGCGTGGCTCTAACACCGACAAAAAGCATTTGTTAAAATAAATCAAAGTAAATAAGACTTTGGGAAAACCTTTATATAATTAATTATACATTATACACTCACAATATCAATTAAAAGACAGATCTCGTAGCTCATGACAATGCAAAAATCTAGACGTTCCATTTGACATTTTTTTAATATATTTTATAACGCGCAGTGAGTTGCAGTAAAAAGGTTAAACGTCGCACGTAAAAATGAGAATGGAGTTCCTACAAGACGATTACTTTTTATTAAAACATCGACTTATTTCACTTTACTTCGCTTTATTAATTATCTACGGAGACTAAATTCCTCACACGTTTAAATTAAAAAAAAAAAGAACAACGGTCGTCTATATTCGCAGTTTTGATCGTATTGAGTTGGCTGTTGAATTTACTTTCTGGTGAAAATTCGAAAAACAAATTTTGCGTTAATTTTTTTTATTTAAACGAGCGATTTCACGATTATCGCTTTGTTACGGTAACAGTCAGATTTGTTTTAATGTTTATATTATAGGTTCTACACATCTGTACCACGACATATTGTAACACAAAGTCCTCTGCCATATCTGTCTGACTGTTCGCGAGAAACTCAAAAACTACTGAACAGATTTTCATGCCGTTTTCACCAGTAGATAAAGTGATTCATGAGGAAGGTTTAGGTATATAATTTGTACAGCTTTTCTTTATTATCGGAGTGGGAGAGTGTCCGCAGGTCCCGCTAGTACTATAAAAATAAATTGATAGAAGTGTGCCGTTGTGCGTGGATCATCCAAAAAGTACTGGATAGATTTTGATCATTTCTTTAGTCTTACTACTGTAACTTTGATCCTTATCCAAGAAAAGAATTACCTTGATAGCTTCATTTAATATAGAGTTATTCAAGTTTTAAGAAACTACGTTACGTACGTGGAGAAATAGGGCAAGTGTAATGCTTGTCTTCTCTTTAGATAAAATATGTTTTTTTAACACTTCTTTTGATTTTAGCGTTTAACCACAATCTCATCTCAATTTTTTTAAATATATTATAGGTGGCAAACGACCAGGCGGGTCACCTGATGGTAAGTGACCACCGCCGTCCATAGACTCTAGTAACACCACGGGAGTCGCAAGTGCATTGCCGGCTTTTGAACAATGACGACGGCCTTTAAATAACAATATGGTCTAAGATGGCAACAACACCAACATGTGCTTGGCGACAGGCTTTCAACTTGAGGATGGTAGCTAGTCAGGTGGACTTAGCAAAAGCACTATGTTGTAGAAAGCTCCGACTAGGTAACTAAGATTGGAACTTACTTCTCTCGACGCGGTGTCTGAACGTGCTGTTAGCCATCATTACTTCAAATAATAAACAACAACAACATAGACAAAGTCGCGAGTGTCAGCTAGTGTTTAATATTTTTGTGTTCGCAGCAATATTATTTTCAACGCCGTCTATCGCTCTTATTAGCGAATAATTTGAAATTTATTTTTCTTTAGTGCTAAGGTTTGATCTGTCTATTACACTACATACTTCATGTAGTAGTAATTAGTAATAATATAATGAGTTGGTCAATAGCGTAGTCAGTTCGAAAAAAAAATTAATAATAATAATCTTCTTCTTATATATAAAATTCTCGTGTCACAATGTTAGTAACCGTACTCCTCTGAAACGGTTTGACCGATTTTTATGAAATTTTATATGCACATTCAGTAGGTCTAAGAATCGGCTACTATCTATATTTCATACTCCTATGTGATAAGGGTTGTCCACCCCTAACATTTATATTTTATCTTTTTAACAAATGTTTTTAATTTTATTTTGTTATAATGGGATATTAAAAAATACATACAACCCTAAATTTTCACCCTTCTGATACTAACCCCTATTTTTTAATAGTCATTTTAGTGATTAATAATTTTTCATCTCACTCGATAACTGATCAATTATTTTGAAAATTGTTTCACCGTTAGAAAGGTATATTAGATTACGTTTTATTTAGGTAAATATATATTATATAGTAAATGGGGCGTGGAGGTGAGGGTCAAAGGAGCAACCCAGTGGTTATCGGGAAGACATTTCTTGCCAATATATATATATATATAGTTTCGAGTCACAATTGGACCCGACTTACGGCACAATCGGGTTTTAAGGTTTATAAGATTTTTAGCGTTTGGAAATAAAATGGGAACCGGTAATAACCTATTTGGTGCAGACGAAGTTGCACTGGTCAGCTAGTAATATTATAAAGAGGAAAACTTTGTGAGTTTGTGACGTTGTAGGGGGTAATTTTAGGAACTACTGGTCCGATTTGAAAAAATCTTGTTATTATCTTCTATCAGTTCTATATTGTATCAGTGTTATATAGCTTATTTATCGAGGAAGGTTATATGCTATATATCATCACGTTATTATCAATTGGAGTGGAGCACTAATGAAGAATATACCAAAATCGCAGTTCTCTTTCCTCTTGAGAGCTTTCGCTGCTTTTTTTTTCGAACTGACTACGCTATCGGCCTTATTGGAGGCCTCTACAGCTTCACCGGACTACTAAGGCGAGCGCTTAAGGCACTCAGCCGATTTTATTTGGGCAACTAGCTCAAGGGTGCGCGGCACACCTCAGCTTGGGCTGTTGCTGTTACTTCGGATCTGACCTAGCTTTCGCTGCGTGTTAGCGTTGACCCAAACTAACTATTCCACGCGGACGAAGTCGCGGGAAGAAGCTAGTGTAGTAGTAAAACCAGTTGTTTACTTAACTTTAATTGAAGGTACGAAATTAATGATAACCCAGTATGTAGTAGTCTAATTTATTAATCGATATTAATGAATCTTTGTATGTCCGCGATTTTCTCAGAAACTACTGATCCGATTTGGATGCCGATTTTCATTATTGGTCGATTATTTTTTCAAGGAATGTTTTAGTATATAAAACTTTAGGATATGACAAAAATATTATTTCACACTGTTCTGTTAGTGTCTGTTGAACGCGGTTCATTTTTCTTTGAACAATTTTATTTTATGTTATCAATTTAATCCTTGATTAATTTTAGATATGAATGACAGTGATATTTTATATAGTTATTTTAAACATTCTGTTCACTTCTTTTTTAATACTAATCAGTGCGAATAATTCACTTCTACCTGGCAAGACTGCTTTTTGTTAACAACACTCTATTTCGCTCACCATTTTATCTGTGTTTCGCGATCTATCTAAAAATGATTCTTAAGAAGTAAACCCCAAAAATATAAATACAAGTTTATAAAAAAACCACGCAATTTTTTGTTGTCATGGCATTTATCCAACATATTTGCACCGAACTCACGAATGTTTTGCACTAAGAATATACTCTTTAGAACGTTGCGTCTGTCCCGATTGTCTTTGAAGTTTATATATAATATAGGCGCCAATATATAAATACTAATGACTATTCAAACACCTCACTTTTCGCGTTATTTAAAAACATTAAAAAGAAACATGATAAATTGGAAATGACAATGGGTAATAAATAGTAGAGAAGGTAAACCACCTATAGATTTTAATTTATATTTCGTATTAGAGTACGGAATACATAATGGACATCGCCAACGCCTTCAACAGCCTGCCGCATGGAGTAATACGGGAGGCGCTCCGCTTTTTCGGAGTGCCCCCGTACCTGCAGCGCCTGTTGAAGGCGTACCTCGAGGGTAGGGAGGTCGTCTACACAGATGGCAGAGGGCGAATTGTCCGACGTGGGACTCCTTGTGGAGTTCCACAAGGCTCCGTGCTGGGGCCACTATTGTGGAACTTGGGCTACGACTGGGTGCTCCGCGGCACGCTCCCATCAGATGCGCGACTCATATATTATACGGACGACACCCTAGTCGTAGCCCAGGGGAGGGAATGGGCAGAGGGTGGCTTCGGGAGCTGTTCGACCGCTGCCTGGCGGAAGGACAGTTCCCGAAGCCGTGGAAGACGGGGCGGCTCTGCCTTATCCCTAAGGCGGGCCGTTCTCCGGACTGCGCGTCGGCATACCGGCCCATCGTCTTGCTGGACGACACCGGGAAGGCGCTCGAGAGAGTGATCGCCTCCCGGGTCGTCCGGCACCTGGAAGACGTGGGACCGAACTTGTCGGACGCGCAGTTCGGCTTCCGGTCGGGGCGTTCAACCCTGGACGCCCTGAGCCTCCTGAAGGTGCTCTCTGCGCAGGCGACCTCCCGGGGTCAAAGACTGTTGGCGGTGTCACTGGACATCGCCAACGCCTTCAACAGCCTGCCGCATGGAGTAATACGGGAGGCGCTCCGCTTTTTCGGAGTGCCCCCGTACCTGCAGCGCCTGTTGAAGGCGTACCTCGAGGGTAGGGAGGTCGTCTACACAGATGGCAGAGGGCGAATTGTCCGACGTGGGACTCCTTGTGGAGTTCCACAAGGCTCCGTGCTGGGGCCACTATTGTGGAACTTGGGCTACGACTGGGTGCTCCGCGGCACGCTCCCATCAGATGCGCGACTCATATATTATACGGACGACACCCTAGTCGTAGCCCAGGGGAGGGAATGGGCAGAGCTGGTGCGCCTGACCACGTTGGATATGACCTTCGTGGTCGGGCGCATCCGTCGACTGGGCCTCAAGGTGGCCCTAGAAAAACCCGAGGCCCTGCTGTTCCACGGGCCTTGGCAGGGGCCACCTCCTGGAGCCCACCTAACGGTGGGCGGCGTACGTATCCGGGTGGGGTCCCGGATGAAATATCTGGGCCTCACCCTGGACGGGCGCTGGCGGTTCGCGCCCCACTTCAAGGGGCTCGGACCGAGTATAGTAGGGGTGGCGGCGGCGGCGCTCGGCCGCCTTCTCCCGAACACGGGTGGGCCGGACGCTGCCTGCCGCCGTCTGTATGCAGGGGTGGTGAGGGCCATGACCGCCTACGGGGCACCGTTGTGGGTAGACTCCCGCAGCGCCACGAACGTTCGAGTGCTGCGCAAAGGGCAGCTCACAGTGGCGTTGAAGGAAATCCGCGGGTACCGAACGGTGTCCTCGGCGGCGGCCATGGTGCTGGTGGGCTTCTTCGAGATCTTAAGTCAAGTTGGTGAAAATGACGGCGGTGTCTTAGAACATGGAGGTGCGATGTTCCTTGATGAGCAATTGAACGTATACGAACAGTTTAAAAACAACGTGGAAGCGGCAGGAATCTCTGAAGTCCAGGAACTAGCCTGGAACGACAACGTTGCAACAGCAACTGCTATAAACAGATACGTTAAGTTAGCTACACATGAAGCTATAGATGAAATAGTAACTCCCAGTGATTTGGACGGAGTACCGCTTATTTTGATCGACGGCCTGTATTTTAAAGGAAGCTGGAGAGTGCAATTCCCTTACGAGAACACAGAGTCGAGCCCATTTTACAATAACAAGGGTAATCAAGTAGGAAATGTTAATTTAATGTACGTGACAGGCGATTTTAATATGACATCATTAGACCAAATAGGAGCGAGAGTTTTGGAACTGCCTTACGGCGACGATAGCAGGTATTCTATGCTGCTTTTCCTACCAAACACCATTTTGTCTGTGACCACCGTTATTGAAAATCTCAACCGTGTATCATTAGGCTCTATATTCAGGTTGTTTGGTCAACAGCCACCTCAAACGATCATTGTTCAGATACCAAGATTCAAAGTTGTATCCGATATTAATAATTTGAAAGAGTTGCTCATGGATATGGGCTTGAGGTCAATGTTCGACAGTGGTGCTGCGAAGTTTTCAGAGATGACCGATGCTCAGATTTACGTTGCAAATTTAATACAGAAGGCCCATATTGAAGTAACAGAAGACGGTACTGTAGTTGCGCCCGTCAGCGAGGCGGTGTTTGAATCGAGAATGTTATCTGATCAGTTTACAGCGAACAAGCCGTTTTTATTCATGATTGTTGATAGAAGTTTGGAGATCCCTCTGTTCACGGGTGCATATTCAAAACCCGCAGATTTCTAAATACAACTATTTGATCAAATGATAATATTCCGCAAGCTCGACCTTCATTTTGACGTGGGTCTTCAATTTGCAGAATACAACGTCTATAATTGGTTATTGGTTTACGTTATGGAACAGATTGCTAAATGATACGTGTTTTACTATCTGTTAAATGTATTTTGCACTTTTAAAAGACAACTTCAGATCGGTTTTATGTCTTTCATTGTCAACGAATTAAAAGTGGGTAATCTATTCCAAGCGGAAGTACCCAAATAACCTCTTACAAACATTTACAATGGATTTCTTAAAAAAATATATAAGAACTTTAATTGTGAGATTATATAATACTCTTTCCTTGGTTTTAAAGTATTTTATCAATTTTACAACGAACTGTATTTAAAAATGTTGTTAAACTGCTTATTATATAACACTGGGTCAAATGTAATAGCCTATATAATTTAGCTTTATATCTACATCTACACTAATATTATAAAGAGGAAACGTTGTATTTTTATATTTTTGTATGTTTGGAACTAATAAACTCAAAAACGACTATACGGATTTCGATAAATCGTTCATCACTAGAAAGCTTTTTTTTTTTTTTTTTTTAATACGTGGGGAAATCCCTTATGGATACGCCACCCCCCCGGGGGAGAGGGTGGGTTATGTCCGACTCGCACGGACTAAAACCCCACGGTGTACCGTCCGACCGTATTGTTGGGGCGGCAAGGGATCGATCTATGCTTCTCCCCTTGAAGAGCCGCCCCAACGGTCCTCCCGGCGGAAGGTGACCGCCGGGCTCCTACCTATAGAGAGGCAACCAGGTACACACCGGCTGCCCCCCCTCGTCCGCCGAACCTGTGCAATGAGGAGATGGGCCCCCCGGCCCATCCCCTCAGGTCCGGCTA
>MU159597.1:1005560-1025363 GCA_015888305.1 Antheraea pernyi | reverse complement strand
GAGAGGCAACCGGGTACACACCGGCTGCCCCCCCTCGTCCGCCGAACCTGTGCAATGAGGAGATGGGCCCCCCGGCCCATCCCCTCAGGTCCGGCTACGGTGGCGGGAGGAGTTGGGCAAAGCGCCGCCCCCCCCCGCCGGTCCTCCGTTGGCGGAGAGGGCCACTTAGAGGGTCTACCTCGGGGGCCCTCTCCGCCGCCTCCTTCTGCGAGATGACCTCCTCGCAGAAGGAGGCCATCGCTCGCCAAGCATGTTCGCTGCCGAGCATGGCCGAATACATAATGATTACGGTGCACATCTCTGTGATCGAATATTAATAACAAATTGCATTATAAACGCTCATAAGTATAATTAAAGAGTAAAAGTGAAAGGTGCGAACCGAAGTGTCAGTGAATGAAGAGGAGGCCTTCTACGACCGCAACAACACCATGTTATTCATGTCTTTATATTAATCGTTATCCAAATAAATTACTTTTAATTTAAGACTGTTTCAGTACCTGTAGATAACTTTTTAAATTATTAAAATCGGCCATTGAACTAACGAAACGCAACAATGCAAGCACTATTACTTTACGCCGTTGTTCTGTGTGTCGGGTGGTAGTTTGGATCCCGGTTCCATATTACCTGCACCTATCGGGTTCCAAAATCAAAACCTTACTTTGTTACCAAATAATCAAGAAAACAAAAACTAGTACAAATAAGTCTTAAAACTTACCTCTGATAATGTGAACTTAGACGTATATACTTCGTGTAACACGTACTGTATTTACTTTTAGACAGAAACAAAAGTTTTGACAGTATTAGGAAATAAAAATAAAAAACATTTGCAGGTGACACAACATTTCAAATTCTTATAACAGATCCAAACTCGATGCAAGCTAGTGGTGACGTTCAATGACATCAGTTCAACGTAATGTCATAGATTTTCAACAGACGTCGGTGTCTGTTCCTGGGATATTAAGGGATTCCAAATTACCAGCAGGTTCCAAATTACCACCTCTTCCTCTAACTGACCATTCACAATGTTATCTAGGCTATACATTGCACTTTTGAATAGGCTTTAAGCAGTAATGTAAAAACGTGTATACAAAATTTAATGATAATCTATTCAGTTGTGTTTTTTATTGTGGCACGGTAAAGTGATTGCTTTATACCTGATGGTAAGCCACCAAGAAACGAACTATCGCCGCTACTACTACTACGAACTATAGTCACCGTTGTCATCCCGGCCTGCATAAATGTCTCTTCAAGTTATGCTTGCAGGACCCCATTTCATATGAAGGAGGGAAGATTAAATTAAGGCGTGAAAACATAACAAATGAACAAACTCACATTCGTAATTATAAAATTAAAATATGCGATAGCAAACACTTCTTATTAACTGTCTATTTCGATACATAGCTGATGAATACAATTACTAAGCATAATTTTATGCTTCGATCAGTTATTGTTGATCGAAGATTTTATGGTAGGTAATAAAAATTTTATACGTTCCATTATTTGAGTTGTTATGTTGTGCTTAATAGGTTGCATATATTTTTTTATTAATTGTAATGCAATTTTGATGCCTTATTTAGCCTGTATACCTGTCATAAGTACATTGAGTAGATCCATGTCGGGTTCATAGGCTGAAATCAAAGAGGTTGTAACCGAAAATGATTCTTATTTACGATACATTGTATATTTGACCTAAATTAAATATCGTTTTGTATTACGAGGACCGTTATGTGTTGCGAATATTAAATGGGAGGGTATTTGTTTAGTTCATTTATCGTGTAAATAGTCGAAAAAGATATTAAACTCAAAAGGAATAATTGATACAAAATAACTATTTATTTCTGCAATTAGTCTTGATTTATAATTAATGCGAAACTTCAAGATTTGTCTACTGAGTCTGTATTTTTAATTAGAAAAATAATTTTTAACTTATTGTTTACACTTTAACATTATAATTGAGTAGAGGGCCCGGCAGACGTTGTCACGGCAGACGATTATAAAAAAATCCTTGACAAATTACATACCAAAACATTCCTCATGAATCACGTTATCTACTTGTGAACATTGTACATCGCTTTTCTTTAGTGGGTTATTCTTAAAATATAGATATATCACAGACTTATTTGTAGATCTATAAAACAGACACTTTTTTTTTCATATATCAAAAGAATCAGGCAGCGTTTTCGATGAAAACTTCTAGGCGGCTTGACTTTTCCGACATGTCCAATAATAATCGTTATATTTCATCCTATTTACACAAAACCTTGATAAATTATATACTAAAACGTTCCTCATGAATTACTTTATCAGAATTGAAAAGAATTGAATCAAAGAATGAAATCAGAATTGAAAACCCCATCCGTTCAGTAGTTTTTGCGTTTATCGCGAAAAGACAAACAGACAGACAGACGCGACTTTGTTTTATACTATTTAATGATGATGGTAATTTTGAAAATAGAAGAGATCTTTCAAAGAAGATCACAAACGTATCAAGAGTTCAACAACATAATTTCTTACCACTCTCAAATTGAAAATCAATTGCCAAGCATCTATAGATGTATGTCGACAAATAACTTGAGAGCTGTATACCATCTTGGACCATATTTACATTTAATAATATCAAGGGAGATTGTGTGTGAAATGGTAAAACCTATAAGCTATAAACAAATACCTTTGTTTTAATATTTAGAACGGTGTAAACGATTTGGACAGATTACAACCAAATGACATTATAAGTAAAAAGCTGTAGATATGATACCTACAAGATATTTTGACAAAACAAATTGCACGATAACGCACACTTACGTAAAGTAATATTGTAACGCCACACTGTCTTAGATAAAATGTGGAAGTAAGATGGCATCTTCTCAATATCGGTGGTGAAAAAGAAATAGTTATATGTTGCTTAGATACGGGCGAATTGACGGAGCAGTTGTCAGAAAAAAGCTAGCTAGCCAAGTTATAACAAGCCGCTGTCGAAGCGCTTATGACATATCTACAGTTTTTTAATTATAATATTATGATAACAACAGACAGACTGATAAGATTACAATTTAAACGATATAAGATAGAACAATTAATCCAGATAAAGCTCGCAATGCCAACGAGACAATAGAACTATTGTAGCAAAAGACCCATCATCAGTTAATGTTTACCACATTACCTAGGAATAACAATAATCTTTATTCTATTAACGATGAAGTAATAATTATAGTCTTTTTTTATATCATAGGAGGCAAACGAACTGGTGGGTCACCTGATGTTAAGTGATCACCATCGTCCATAGACACTAGCAACACCAGAGGAGTCGCAAGTGCGTTACCATCCTTGCAAGCACTGTTACATGACGTCGGTATTTCTATGACAGGGCGAGCTAACACATTCATGCTGAAACCATTAATAGCTTCAGTGTGGCTCTATCACCTACGGAAATAGCCTAGCCAATAAGACAACCATTCAGCAATAGATAACGTGTCTGTACACTTTAGGTTTTTGTAGAAAAAATTGTTGCAGGTGTCTTGGAATAAGTAATAAGATACAGTTCAATCATTTTTAGAAATATCTTTCTGTCTGTTTGCTTGAACACGCATCACTGCTAAACTACTGGGTTCACGATAAAACCGCATAAAGAAAATCATAAAGCATATCCTCTAGTAACATTTACTCTTGGTTTAATTGAAATCGGTTCACTCTATCAAAAGTTATTGTAATTTTAATGACGACGCGACTTAAGTACGAGAGAAAAGTAAATTGACTTAATATACTCAGATGATTTTATTAGTCACTGTTTTTTACATTAGGTTCCACGCGGACGGAGCCGCTGGCACAGCTAGTACATAGTAAAATGGAGGGTGGAAATATCTAGTAAGCTGTCACAATATTGTTCATGACATACTTAGAACTTCTTTATTTGCCTACCATAGTGGGAGCGATAAATTTCCAATTTATATATTTATTTCCCACGTATCAGTGAGTCTCCATTTTTTTTTTATCAAGGAGAAAATCCTAATAATACAAACGATTGTCTAACGATATCTGTGAGATTTCCCAAAAATCTGCCACTATTGTCTCTTCATACAGTAATATATGGAAATGAAACAATGTGTGTGTTGTTATATGAATAGGAATTATTTATTCTCTCAGAACATCTTCTAGCGCGCCCCGAAGGGGTGCGCGTGGGGACCGCATCAAGGTTTCCCTTCTGGCGGTGGCTTCACTCTCCCCCCGATTCAACGGGGGTGTCTATTATCGTGGGGGTTGACCACCCTATCGGGCGGTACCCCAGTGGCTGGTCCTCGACGCGCGTCCACGGCGTTCTAACGTGCTCTCTTCCTACTATTATCTCGGGTGACTCTGGCTGGTTTGAGCGGTCCCGGCGGGCAGACATGTCCGCAGGGTGTGCAGCGGTTGGCGTTGTGTGTAGTCGTCTCGCTCTATTGGCGTTTTTCTTGCTCCCTTTGAGGGGGGGATCATTGGCGGGAGCCATCAGGCTCGTCGCAGTGGTCTCCTGGAAAATATTTTGAGCCGGCCTGGCCTCGCTCTTACGCCTGGGGATTGTACACCGGGCTACGGTGCCGGCACGGCGGTTTCTAAGTTCCCACTTAAACACGGGGCAGGCTCTCTTGTTGTTAGCGGTGTGGGTGCCCCCGCAGTTCGCACAGGACGCCGGCTCTTCCTTAGGACGGTCACAATGATGTGCAAAGTGCGGTCCCCCGCACCACACACAGGCGATTTCTTTGTGGCACAGCTGCGATGAGTGCCTAAATTGTTGGCACCTAAAGCACTGTGCCAGCCGGCGTTCCCCTCTCCATGCTTCAATTCGAACCGGCATTCTCAGTAGCCTATCCACTGCGTAGATGGCCGGTATAGTTTCAGGCGTCTTGTTTAGGGCGGCGTAGTAAACGCACCCATTCCTACCACCCCGCCCGTTTATTTGCCGGGCGTACTCGGCTTCGAATCCTTTGGTTTTCAGATCATCTATGATTTTCTGTGGGTTCGTCTCTCTGGGGAGGCCGCAGATGGCGACCCTCAGGCATTGTTTCGCATGGGGCGAGTATGTGAACCAGCTCGCCCCTTCTTGCATTTTGAGGTAATCTATTATTGTCTTGTATTCATCGGCATCTGTTGGGAAGAACCGCAGTCCATTCCCATATGCGTATACATTCGGGCCTCGTCCGATAATCCCCTCCAGTCGCTGTAGGTGCACAATTGCAGACGCAGAACTGATATTTGTTTGACCGGAGCAACCTTAGTTTTTGATGTCACGAGACTGATTTGAATATAACCGTTGCTGTCAATAGACCGTGTATAGATAACTGCGGCGTAAGCGATGGTTGACGCATTACAAAACCCATGCAATTCAAGACCTCTATCAGACTCCCGAGTTTGTATTTATCTAGGAAGAGTGAAATTTGTAAGTTTATGAAGATTGTTTCGAAATTTAATCCAATCCATTAATAGAGAAGAAGGCAAATCGTCGCCCAACCGATTCCTGGTAACCAAAATTATTTCAAAAATCGAAACAACACATGTACTGACAAAACTCTATTAGATACTTTTGAGACTTATTTTCTATATCGCAATATAATATTGTGTAGGTTTATGTTGTCTAGAAAAATCTTCTGACCTTGATTCTGGAATCACTCATTGTTTAGCAATGGCGTAATAGGTAATTTTTTGAAAACAAACATAAGTTGACTCAATTATTGTCATTGTGATCCATATTTTGTTACTACTGGGTGTTAGGTTAGACGCTGGCAATATTTTTACAGGACAATCATTAGTCATTTTTGGTTCTAAATCAATAAAAAAAATAGATTCATAATATTTGACCTAATTATCTCGAGAAAAGCATAACTGATTTTCACTCAACATCAGTTGATTTACACAAAAGGCGCGATGAATCATCGTTTTCAATGTGGGCTGCCGCGCAGTATGGCTCGCGTCCTGCACCTCGACCCGCTCCCCGCTTCCCATTGGTCGACCGTGCGGCGTTCCAGCAATAAGCAGTTACGTAATGATTAACCTTGAAAAGATCCCATTTAATTCTGTTCATTGAACCTAGGTGTGATTTTTTTACGTTTAAAGTATGGTTCCCATACTTTTAAAAACATACTTTATGTAAGGTTCTCTTTGTTGTGTATTAGTATTAGATTTAATATTATTATTTTATATGTTAAATTTGACCATGAACTACCCCACTATTGAAGGGTGTTAAACTTTCAACAGTCACCTGGCATATGTCAGAATATTTTTAGAACATATAATGAGTATAGTGGGCTATCCTTAAAAGATAAATATATCACAGACAGACATTTTTTGTAGATCTATATTGTCTCTGTTGTTTCATTATTTACACCTGGCTAAAAAGAAAAAGAAAAATGTATCATGTCATAGTCATTATATTAAGTCGTCAATACATTTAGCAATGGACGTCACTTTCTTTTATTTTAACCTATACATACAAAAGTACACCTTATTACATTTACCCAACACACATTGTTATATTTCAAAAGGATTAGGCAGCGTTTTCGATGAAAACTCCCAGGCGGTTCGAGTTTTTCCGACTTGTCCAACAATTATCGTTATATTTCTCCAAATCTATATAAAACCTTGACAAATTTATATATTAAAACGTTCCTCATGAATTACTTTATCCACTGGTGTAAACCGTTTGAAGATCCGTTCCGTAGTTTTTGAGTTTATCGCGAACAGACAGACAGATAGACAGACGCGGCAGGGGACTTTGTTTTATACTATGTAATGATTTAGAATAATAATATATTTTATATAATAGTAAATGTCACAAACGTTTTTAATGGATGCAGAGATGAGTGCAGAGATGAGTGAATTCCAGACATCTCTATCGTTCACATATTGATCCACTCTATAATAGCCTTTTGACACCAAAACCCGCTTGAAATGGCGCTTAAATTCGCAATCCGGCAAATCGGCAATATCCCTTGGGACTTTGTTGTAAAATCTAACACTATTTCCCAAAAAACTATTACCGGTTTTACTAAGTCCAAAACGTCGGACCACCAGTTTGTCACAATTTAGATTACGTATTTATATTGTGTGAAGGATGACGACTTTTACCGGACACATTTCCCATTATTGGCGGCTATACGTCATAATATTTTCTGTCAAGCCGTATTTTCCCTGGATAAGAAAATCACATTGACGAAATATTTATTTCACAATATTAATTTGTTAAAATTGATGTAAAAAATATTGTCTCTTATTATTTATAACAACTGGTTATTCCGTAATGACATCATAATGGTATGTTATATAAAGTTAAAAATATAAGTATTTCGATTAGAGTCGACCGCGCCGATCACGACCCCCGACATACGTTATCAACTGTTGATAACGAGTTCTAAAACTCAGTTTATTCCTAGCGAACGGCCGATGAAGACTCTCAACATGGTAAATTATATTATAAAAGTCCTTACCATTTTATTAATAACAATATACGTTCATGGACAATGTAACAAAAGTAAGGCCCATGAAAAGTTAAAGAGATCGGTTTACGAGTTTACAACTAAACTTTCTTCGAGCGTCAACCAAGAAACGGAAAGCCATTTCGTCGTGTCGGGCTTCTCAGCGTGGTCACTAATTTCGACACTATCATTGGGTGCTACTGATGAAACGCTCAACGAAATCAATACATTGCTTCGACTAGACCCGCATATTTGCTTTAATAAGAAATTCTTCGAGATCTTAAGTCAAGTTGGTGAAAATGACGGCGGTGTCTTAGAACATGGAGGTGCGATGTTCCTTGATGAGCAATTGAACGTATACGAACAGTTTAAAAACAACGTGGAAGCGGCAGGAATCTCTGAAGTCCAGGAACTAGCTTGGAACGACAACGTTGCAACAGCAACTGCTATAAACAGATACGTTAAGTTAGCTACACATGAAGCTATAGATGAAATAGTAACTCCCAGTGATTTGGACGGAGTACCGCTTATTTTGATCGACGCCCTGTATTTTAAAGGAAGCTGGAGAGTGCAATTCCCTTACGAGAACACAGAGTCGAGCCCATTTTACAATAACAAGGGTAATCAAGTAGGAAATGTTAATTTAATGTACGTGACAGGCGATTTTAATATGACATCATTAGACCAAATAGGAGCGAGAGTTTTGGAACTGCCTTACGGCGACGATAGCAGGTATTCTATGCTGCTTTTCCTACCAAACACCATTTTGTCTGTGACCACCGTTATTGAAAATCTCAACCGTGTATCATTAGGCTCTATATTCAGGTTGTTTGGTCAACAGCCACCTCAAACGATCATTGTTCAGATACCAAGATTCAAAGTTGTATCCGATATTAATAATTTGAAAGAGTTGCTCATGGATATGGGCTTGAGGTCAATGTTCGACAGTGGTGCTGCGAAGTTTTCAGAGATGACCGATGCTCAGATTTACGTTGCAAATTTAATACAGAAGGCCCATATTGAAGTAACAGAAGACGGTACTGTAGTTGCGCCCGTCAGCGAGGCGGTGTTTGAATCGAGAATGTTATCTGATCAGTTTACAGCGAACAAGCCGTTTTTATTCATGATTGTTGATAGAAGTTTGGAGATCCCTCTGTTCACGGGTGCATATTCAAAACCCGCAGATTTCTAAATACAACTATTTGATCAAATGATAATATTCCGCAAGCTCGACCTTCATTTTTTTGACGTGGGTCTTCAATTTGCAGAATACAACGTCTATAATTGCTTATTGGTTTACGTTATGGAACAGATTGCTAAATGATACGTGTTTTACTATCTGTTAAATATATTTTGCACTTTTAAAAGACAACTTCAGATCGGTTTTTTCGTCTTTCATTGTCAACGAATTAAAAGTGGGCAATCTGTTCCAAGCGAAAGTAACCAAATAACCTCTTATAAAATAAATACAATGGATTTCTTAAAAAAAATATATAAGAGCTTTAATTGTGACATTATATACACTTTGGTTTAAAAGTATTTTATCAATTCTACAACGAACTGTATTTAAAAATTTTGTTAAACTGCTTATTATCAGTATACTGTACAACATACAGTATACTGGGTCAAATGTAATAGCCTATATAATTTTATCTTAATATGTTATATAATATGCAACTTATGTCCGACTTTATGTTTATCTATTCGTTGAAATATAATAAAATTTGAATTTCAATAAATATTTATTTCTACATCATAGCTATTTTAATTTGTTAAATTACAATCAAATTAGCACTAATACGGCATAAGGAAAAGAACAACAATAAACGTAGTGGGTCAGCCATAAATCCCCTTATTAATGACCTTTCCTTCTAGAAGATATAAAGTACTGGGTAATAGATCCAGTACACTTTTTTTTATTGTAGCACGGCAAAATGGCTGCACTTTGCCTGATGGTAAGCACAGTACAATCCAAAAACATTGGCGACCACCGAGTTACACACTATCCATCGCTAGTCACCGCTGTCATGCCAGCCTGCGAAAAGTTGGATATGCACAGGCTGATTCCGAAACGCGACCCGCAGTAGCGAATCACTATGACGGGCTTTTTCGCCATATACATGGTGGTTGCGACCCAGTCGGGCTGTAAAACCCTACCATCCCGCTTTCGCCATTGCCTCGTTCGTTATTCAGCAGAGTGCACCACGTGCAGGTGAGGTTGGCTTGAGTGTCTCAAGTCTCACTGTAGTTGCACTGACATTGCAGCCGGGGCACAAGAAAGGGGAATCTCCTATTTGGAGGTCTTACAAAAGATTAAGAAAGACGTCAAGATAGCCGACATCGGTATCACAGGTATCCGCTGGCGTAAAGCAGTGACTGGGGCGTATTTGTTTGAAATACCGGGTGCCACTAGCGGTGACAAAGCTGATGCCCTGGCGGCTAAAATTAAAGAGGTGGTGTCGGAGGACGCAATCAAGGTCTCCAGGCCCATGATGTGTGCCGATGTGCGCATCTCGGTTCTGGATGAGTCCGTCACACCAAACGAAGTAATGGCTGCCGTCGCTGAGGCCTCTGGATGTTCACCGGCCCAGGTCAAAACAAACGGCATCCGCCCTGGACTGAGGGGGTTGTGTACGTCGATTGTATCTAATATCCGTTAACGGCCAACAAGTACCTTTTCAAGATAGTGTCAAGTTCCTGGGTGTAATACTAGATTCAAAGTTATCCAGTATTAAACATCTTTGTTACATATCTCAAAAGTGTGAGAAAAACATTAATATTTTAAGAGCTCTTTCCGGAGTGTGGTGGGGTTCCCATCCTTATACTCAAAAGCTCTTATATAATGTGCTTATCCTCTCCCACTTTGATTATGGAACAATCCTCCTTGAACCTTGCAATATGTTGGCATTGAAGGTTCTTGATCGCATTCAAGCTAAATGCCTACGAATTATCACTGGAGCAATGAAATCTTCACCTATCAATGTACTACAGGTAGAATGTGTTGAACCTCCACTTAGTCTACGGAGACAATTCGTCTCTGATCGGTTTCTTTATAAAGCTGCACAGTTTTCACTACATCCACTTCTTTCGAGACTTTGCAAGTTATCACAAAATATAGCAGAATCAGACTATTGGAGACACAAGGACCTTCCATGTCTAATTAAAAGTTACAGAAAACTCATAGCTTTGCAAAGTCCAATATTTCAGCAAGATAGGCATCCCATGTACAATGTTCCCTATGATGCATTGATATATAAACCTACAATTTTGCTCAATTTTGGTATAAAGTAGAGTAACCCCAATGCTGACTGGGAATTCAAGCATATAATTGAGCAAGATTGGAGAGACTGGACTTTAATGTTTACTGATGCATCAAAATCAAGCCGGGATTCCTCGGGGACCTAACGAGTGTCGTCGGTCACAGCCATCCTCACCCCGTCCTAGTGCTCGGGGACTTCAACGCCAAATCTACGGCTTGGGGTTCCCCGGCCACGGACGCCAGGGGTGAGGAGTTGGAAGAGTGGGCCATATCGTCGGGCCTGCTCGTCCTGAACAGGGGGTCCGTTAACACGTGCGTGCGACAGCAGGGCGGGTCCATAGTGGATCTCTCGTTCGCTAGCCCTGCTTTAGCACGCCGTGTTCGGGGCTGGAAAGTCCTGGAGGGAGTGGAGACGTTGTCGGACCACCGCTATATACGGTTTGACGTCTCCGTCCAGACCTCGGATGGACCAGCCCGTAGGACTCCCGCAGGAGAGGGGCCGCGTTGGGCGTTGAAGCGCCTCGATAAGGAGGCGCTCTTGGAAGCGGCTGTCGTGCAGGCCTGGGTGACAGGGGAATCACCGGACATGCCTGCCGACGTCGACTCGGAGGCGGAGGCGCTTCGGGCGTACGTGACGCGTATTTGCGATGCGGCGATGCCCCGATTTACGGGGCCGGCACCCGCCAAAAGTCAGGTGTACTGGTGGACGGCCGAAATCGGACTGCTGCGCGTAGCGTGTGTGGCCGCCCGTCGCCAGTATACTTGGCAGAGACGCAGGCGGGGCCGCTCGCAAATCGCGTCACCGCTGGAGGCGGAGCTGTACGAGGGATATAGAGCTGCCAGATTGGCGCTCAAAAAAGCCATCGAAGCCGCCAAAGCTTAGGCCAGGGAGGAGCTGCTCGAGACGCTCAATCGGGATCCGTGGGGGCGCCCGTACCATATGGTACGTAACAAATTACGGCAAGGTGGCCCGCCGGTAACCCAGAGCCTCGAGCCGCATCTCCTCCAGGAGATTCTGACTGCTCTGTTCCCCTCTGCAGTAGAGCACACGATGTGGGCCCCAGATGGTGGCCCTCGCCGAGGCCCATGAAAGAGTAGGGCCTCGGTCTTCTCGAGAACCACCCTGAGGCCCAACCTCCTTATGCGCCTGACCACGAGGGTTGTGGCTATAGTGGCCAGGAGCTCCACCTCCCTCCAGTCTCTCCCCGGGCTACGACTAAGGTGTCGTCTGCGTAACAGATGAGGCTTGCTCCATATGGGAGCACGGCCGGCAGGGCCGCCCCTTTGGAACCCCCCGCCGGACCATCCGCCCGTCACCGTCAAGGTCTTGCTAGCCTAGCTAGGCCAATAGCGCCAGTTCGAGATTTTTTTTTCTGGGTGATAGAAGGATAATGTGAATTTCATAGTGATCGGTTGAGCAGTCAAGGCGTGAAAGCGTAACAAACAGACAACCAACGCATATTCGTATTCTTACTAATTAATATTAAGAATAGCAAAGTATTTCTTTACAACAGTTGCAAGAATGAATTGAACCTATCTCCATCGACAATGTATTCGAACACGTTATCAAGTAATCATCGCTATGCTTGAATGTAGTGTTAATAATCTATAAAATAAAAATTTATATTAAAGATATCCTTTGTTTCACTTTCTGGAACAAGAATAATTCTAAGTCAAGAAAGATAAATAGTCTAAAATCTATAATTTTCCTGTCAATTTAGAAGAATTTAAAGCCAAAAATTTGCAGAGAGGAGTTTGAGGTCATAGTTATGTCATTTTTGCGTCATCTGCTTGGTTAATTCACCCTTGAGCAAGTTTTCCTTGCTATGTGTGCTCTGAGCTATAATTATTCTTCATAATGCTTCTATTATGCGAAACAAGAACTTTATTTAAAATTATTCATTGCACATTTGCCTATTCAAACGTCAACATCGACATTGTACCCTGTAGACACCTATTACTTAATTTATTTAATCAAAAAACTAGCCGAAGTAGTAGAAAGCGGTTTAGATGAAAAGGGCATAATTATTTTAATTAAATAAAATCATTTTCATATAAGACAGTTTTTAAACCAGACTAAATAAGTATTAAATAATTTATACGTAAAAATAAAATGGTTTTGTCAGTTGTTTGTCACTCTCAATCTTCTAAACGATTAACAGTTTCGCTAAGACTATTATTTTCTTTTCTTTATGTCATAGGAGGCAAACGAACAGATTGGTCACCTAATGTTGAGTGATCACCACCGTCCATTGACACTAACAACACCAGGGGAATTATAAGTGCGTTACCAGCCTGTGTTTGGGGGGACAGGGGAGAGGAGGTGGCCCTCTGGCGCTGTCACTGACCGAACGAAATGCATCAATGCAAGCACTGTTACTTTACGCCGGTGTTCTGTGTGTCGGGTGGTAGTTTGGAACCCGGTTCCATATTACCTGCACCTATCGGGTTCCAAAATCAAAACCTTACTTTGTTACCAAATAATCAAGAAAACAAAAACTAGTTTAAATAAATCTTAAAACTTACCTCTGATAATGTGAACTTAGACGTATATACTTCGTGTAACACGTACTGTATTTACTTTTAGACAGAAACATAAGTTTTGACAGTATTAGAAAACAAAAGTAAAAAACATTTGCAGGTGACACAACATTTCAAATTCTTATAACAGATCCAAACTCGTAGCAAAAATGACGCTAGTGGTGCTAAAACGTTCAACAACATCAGTTCAACGTAATGTCATAGGTTTTCAACAGACGTCGGTGTCTGTTCCTGGGATATTAAGGGGTTCCAAATTACCAGCAGGTTCCAAATTACCACCTCTTCCTCTAACTGACCTTTCACAATGTTATCTAGCCTATACATTTGTTGCACTTTTGAATAGGCGTTAAGCAGTAATGTAACAATGTGTATACAAAATTTAATGATAATCTATTCAGTTTTATTTTTTGTGGCACGGTAAAGTTATTGCGTTATGCCTGATGGTAAGCACAGTACAATCCAAAAACAATGACGACCACCAAGAAACGAACTATCGCCGCTAATACTACTACAAACTATCGTCACCGTTGTCATGCCGGCCTGCATAAATGTCTCTTCACGTTACCCTTGAAGGACCCCATTTCATATGAAGGAGGGAATATTAAATTAAGGCGTGAAAACATAACAAATAAACAAACTCACATTCGTATTTATAATATTAAAATATGCGATAACAAACACTTCTTAATTACCGTCTATTTCGATAAATAGCGGACGAATACAATTACTAAGAATCATTTTATGGTAGGTAATAAATTTTTTATACGTTCCATTATTTGAGTTGCTATGTTGTGCTTAATAGCCTGCATATATGTCATAAGTACATTGAGTAGATCCATGTCGGGTTCATAGGCTGAAATCAAAGAGGTTGTAACCGAAAATGATTCTTATTTACGATACATTGTATATTTGACCTAAATTAAATATCGTTTTGTATTACGAGGACCGCTATGTGTGGCGAATATTAAATGGGAGGTTATTTCTTTAATTCATTTATCATGTGAATAGTCTAAAAAGATATTGAACTCAAAAGGAATAATGACAGAAAATAATTATTTGTTTCTGCAATTAGTCTTGATTTATAATTAATGTGAAACTTCAAGATTTCAACTGAGTCTGTATTTTTAATTAGAAAAATATTTTTGAACTCGTTGTTTACACTTCAACATTATTACTAACTAGCGGACCCGGCAGACGTTGTCCCGCCTTGATTATAAAAAAATCCTTGACATATTATATACCAAAACCTTCCTCATTAATCACTTTATCTACTGGTGAAAACCTCAAGAAAATCCGTTCAATCGTTTTTGTGTTTATCGCGATCTTTCAAAGAAGATACTAGATCACAATAATCTTGCAAAAATCTCTTGCAGTCTTGCAGACTTGGTCTTGTTCTTGCATTTTTGCAAAACCAATACCAAGACTAACCCCTGCAAGACTAGCGCAAGACGAGACTAGGCCTGCAAGACTCTCGCGGTCTTGCATTAAGTGGAATTTGGACCTTATTGACAATATTGATACACGTTCTCTAGTATCGGCATCAAGATCATCATTCTATCTAACACACAAACAATTTTAACCAATAAATTTAAACAAATAAATCTGTTTATATCTCAGAGAGTATAGTTTATTTAACAAAGTTTATAACTGACACAATAGATCCAGTATGGTAACTATTTATGTTACGCGATATTTTGATCACCAATGGGTCGGCTGACGATTATGATTGTTTATTTGATAATTTACTGACAAAGACGTCACGCCGCTTTATTAATAGACTGTGCGACAAGCGTATTACAGTATTCCCGATACTGTTTGAATGTTGCCGCTGAAAGTTCGCCGATGTTTCAATGAAAAAATAACTTTCTTGTTACTCATGACCGATACACATAAATATTGTGTTGTTCTCACAAGGAATATTATAATCGTAAGAATAGGTGGATATTATAACCCTAACTAATAATAGGTCTTTACCTATGAAATTGCCGTTCTGCAGTACTGGCCATTTCAAATCAAAAAAATTTTTGTTTGGCTAAGAATTCTAATTTCAAATTAATTTTATTTTAAAAACATGGAATTCTTTTTCCAAAAGTAGTCATTTGTTTATTGATTAGTGTTACATTTTCATCGCATTTCAATCTTTTTTGTCATCATGGATACGTTAAAAATTCGAGTACGAGAACTTAGCCAAACTCCAAACTACTAAAAATTCGAGTAATTATGGAATATGAGTACTGTCGTGACAGCAACGCGGCACAAACGGCACGCAACATCAACAACGTTTACGGAGCTAACACTACAAACCAACGCATCACCTGTTATTGGTTCGCTCGCTTCCGTTCTGGGAATTTCGACCTGAAAAATTAAACTTGCGGTCGTCCGATGACTTTGGTCGACAATGACGAGTTAAAGGCGATTGTGGAAGCTGATGATACACAATCTACGGCTGAATTAGCAGCAGCTTTCGACGTTAGCGTCAAAATAATATTGGTCCATTTGCGTCAAATTGGCAAGGTAAAAAAGCTTGACAAATGGGTGCCCCACGAACTCAATGATCACCAGCGCGAAGTACGCGTCGAGACGTGCCTTGCACTGCTCAACAGGCACACAAATGAAGGATTTTTGAACCGCATTGTTACCTGCGGTGAAAAATAGATTCTTTTTGATAACCGCAAGCGCTCAGCAAGTTGGTTGGATCCTGGTTCAGCACCTAAACAATGCCTCAAACGAAAACTTACCCCTAGAAAAGTGGTGGTCACTGTTTGGCGGTCTAGTGCCGGTGTGATTCATCACAGCTTCTTACCAAACAGGGTGAGCATTACTGCAGATGTGTACTGTGAAGAACTGAACACAATGATGGAGAAGCTGGCAAATCTCCAACCAGCATTGGTCATTCGCTCGTCTCCGCTGCTCCTGCACGACAACGCGCGACCTCATACTGCACAGCAGACGGTCTCCACGTTGCAAGAACTGGGGTTGGAAGTTCTCCGTCATCCGCCCTACTCACCAGACCTTACGCCTACAGACTACTACTTTTTCCAGAATTTGGATAACTACTTGGCGGGAAAAAAATTCAATACCCGAGAGGCAGTACAAAATGCCTTTGAAGAATTTGTTGTTTCTTTAAGAATTTAGAAGCTGATTTCTTTAAGAAGGGCATCAATAAACTGCCACTGCTTTGGCAAAGATGCATTTATTGCATGGGGGATTATTTCGATTAATACAAATAAAACTTTCATGAAAAAAAGTAGTTTAAATTTTTTCATACAAAACGGCAATTTCATAGGTAAAGACCTAATATTAAAAATGTGATTACGAGTTTATTTGTTTGTTATGCTTTCAGGCTGTAACTACTTCATCAATCATCATAAAAATTGCCTACACGTTGTACTAAGTACAGGAAAGGACACGGATACCTTTAATCAAGGAAAAAATAGTATTATTGAGGATTAAATTCATGCGAACGAAGCCGCGAGCAAAAGCTAGTAATAGTACACATTATTACACTATCTTTATATTAAACTATACAAACATTTAAATACACTATGTAGATAGTAGATAGATAAATACAGCAGCAGCATATATCAGTTTAATTTAATAATAATAATTTTTTTTTATATCATAGAAAGTAAACGAACTGGTGGGTCACCTAATGATGATAAGTGATCACCATCGTCCATAGACACTAGCAACACCAGGGGAGTCGCAAGTGCGTTACCATCTTGTATTTGGGGGTGGGGTTGGAGGAGAGGGAGGGGGTTCTCCGTCACTCTTAATGACCGAACGAAACGCAACAATGCAAGCACTGTTACATGACGTCGGTGCTTCTATGAGAGGGTGGTAGTACCCGAGCCAACACATTCATGCTGAAACCAGTAATAGCTTCTGCGTGGCTCTGTCACCTATGGAAATAGCCTAGCCAATAAGACAACCATTCAGCAATAGAACCGTTCTCTTATTCCCTGTGTCGTGCATATAATTGGAATGTAAATCTAGCGCGTCTGTAGATTTTAATTTTTTGTGAAAAAAATGGTTGCAGGTGTCTTGGAATCAGTAATAAAATACATTTAAATCAATTTTAGAAAGATCCAACTGTCTGTATGTTTGTTAGAATATGCATCACTGCTAAAGTACTGCGTTCACGATATAACCCCACCTAGTCTTGGTTTCATTAAAATCGGTTCACTCTAGCAAAAGTCACTGTAATTTTAATGACGACGCGACGTAAGTACGAGGGAAAAATAGATAAGTCGGCGCGGTTTTTTTACATTAAGTTCCATCCGAACGGAGTCGCGGGAACGGCTAGTACATAATAAAACGGGGGGGTGGAAATATCTAGTAAGCTGTTACAATGATTCATGACAAACTTAGAACTCCTTTATTTGCCTACCATAGTAGGAGCGATAAATTTCCAAATTGTGTATCTATTTCCCACGTATCAGTGAATCACCATAGTGTATTATTTGTTGTTGTATTTATTCAGGAAATCTGGAGAGAATTCAAGAATAGTACAGATATGTTTTCATTGCTCGAAAATTGTATTTTTTTTCGTACAGTTCGTAACAACATACCACAGTATTAGTTACTGTTCTAATAACTGTTTCTATTAAATGATTGGCAGAATTAATTAAAAACTAAGTAAGATCCTAAAAGCATTTTCAATCGATTCTTGTGAATTTAATATTTTAAGAGCGAGTTAACAGTTGACAATTGGCAACTTGAAACAATAATATGGCAGTTTCGATGTTTATAGCAAATGGTTATGAACAATGAAATCATTATTAAATCTGAACGGTACAAAGATCAAGTTCAAGTAAATCGCTCGGTAGCGAGGCGCGGCCACGCATCGAGACGTGCAGTTTATTTACATTCCTACTAGTCAAGGTTAGTTAAAAAACGACTATATGATTTACAACATGTGTGAGGTATTTCACAATCGCTTCATTCGTAGTATATAAACGCGTGAGTAACGTAACAATTTGCGTAACCATTGAGAATTTTAAAGATTTCGACTGTGTATTATAACATTTGATATAATGACTTCGTGCGTAGTGAGAAATGATATCATATATATTAATACGTGAAGCCTAAACTTTGTATCCCTTTTTAACGGAATTGGGCGAACGAATGAACGTGAAATTTGGCATAGTTAAAGTTTATATGGAGGAGAAGGGCAGAAAGCTATTTATTTTATATAAAATTAATTAGAAGTACATTAAACTAATTAAAATATGCATTACTCACACTACTGCTTCAATTTTACACAACATATACACATGTAGGGACACAGATAAGGTCTATGCAAAATATGTATTATGTAATAATGTACGTGAGTGCAGAAAGTATAGAGAGCGCGGCTGCGCCCGCGCTCGATTAAGGAGTCGGTAATAAACTCTCCAAACAAATAGACGTCATTTTATTTGTATACTCCCAGAACGTGGTTAACGGAATTTGGACAATAAATAAATCAAATTATACGTTAAAGTGGTGACCCCGACAAAAGAACAATCTCTGTTAATTAATACCTTTTGGGAGTACTGACGTCCGGAAAATACAAACATTAAAATGCAAAGCCCTCAAGTACCGTGTGCTCATGACGCAAAATGTGAGGTTAGTTGTAAAAGCAACGAGGAGGTTGCGAGCATCACGATCACTTCACCTATTTCACGAATCGAGCATCACGATCACTTCACGAATTCCGGAATTTTGGGCAGACCAAACGCGACTCTGGTTTGTCCAATTTGAAGCGGCGGTGGAGAGCCAGCGCCTTAGTGATGCGGCGAAACAGAACCTCGTGGTCACAAGGCTCAGTAAAAATGCTATACAGCAAGTAAGCGATTTATTACTAGCACCTGCAGTTCGGGCTATACTTACAGTAACAGCCTCAAAAGACCTGGATGTCCTCGCGGTGATAGCGGATAAGGTCGTGGAAAATACGGGTGCAACAACGGCTCAGATCGCGGAAGTTAAGATGGCAGAAGCGGTGAGATCGATACCTGATGAAATTGAGTCGCAAGTTGATCCTGGCCAATTCTCCTCTGATTGAGCATATCCCTGCTGTTTCATCAGGTATCGATCTCACCGCTTCTGCCATCTTAACTTCCGCGAATCAGAGGAGAATTGGCCAGGATCAACTTGCGACTCAAGAATCTGGAGAGAGACAGGACCAGGAAAAACTACGGTGATGATCGGAGATCCAGATCAGTTTCAAGGAATGCAAGTACGTCTAATAGAAGAAAAGATGATAACTGGTTGTGTTTTTACCATTTTCGTTATAGAGAGAACGCAACCAAATGTATTAAACCTTGTAATTGGAAAGGAGTGCAGATCAACACAGAGGGAAACTAGCAATTATGCAGCCGACGGCGGGCTCCTGCATAAGCCACCATAACCGCCTTATTGTATGCGACATAACTTCAGGTATGAGATTTTTAATTGATACCGGGGCAAATGTGTCTGTGATACCGGTGAATAAAAATCAGTTACGTAGATATAATAGTGATAAGTGGAAATTTAACTTATATGCTGCGAATGGGACGCTCATTAAAACGTATGGTTTAA
>MU159597.1:990503-1005159 GCA_015888305.1 Antheraea pernyi | reverse complement strand
CTCAGTAAAAATGCTATACAGCAAGTAAGCGATTTATTATTGGCACCGCCAGAGAAACGAAAATATGAAACTTTAAAGGAGAGATTGTTACAAGTGTTTGAAGAGTCGGAGACGAGGAAGCTGCAAAAGCTCATCGGAGAAATGGAGCTGGGAGATCAGCGACCATCACAGCTGCTGCGGCGGATGCGAGATTTGGCCAGAGAGAAGGTACCGGATGACACGTTGAGCATGATGTGGCAGTCACACCTGCCAACTGCAGTTCGGGCTATACTTACAGTAACAGCCTCAAAAGACCTGGATGTCCTCGCGGTGATAGCGGATAAGGTCGTGGAAAATACGGGTGCAACAACGGCTCAGATCGCGGAAGTTAAGATGGCAGAAGCGGTGAGATCGATACCTGATGAAACAGCAGAGATATGCTCAATCAGAGGAGAATTGGCCAGGATCAACTTGCGACTCAAGAATCTGGAGAGAGACAGGACCAGGAAAAACTACGGTGATGATCGGAGATCCAGATCAGTTTCAAGGAATGCAAGTACGTCTAATAAAAGAAAAGCTGATAACTGGTTGTGTTTTTACCATTTTCGTTATAGAGAGAACGCAACCAAATGTATTAAACCGTGTAATTGGAAAGGGGTGCAGATCAACACAGAGGGAAACTAGCAATTATGCAGCCGACGGCGGGCTCCTGCATAAGCCACCATAACCGCCTTATTGTATGCGACATAACTTCAGGTATGAGATTTTTAATTGATACCGGGGCAAATGTGTCTGTGATACCGGTGAATAAAAATCAGTTACGTAGATATAATAGTGATAAGTGGAAATTTAACTTATATGCTGCGAATGGGACGCTCATTAAAACGTATGGTTTAAAAACATTAACTTTAAATTTAGGTCTAAGGCGCCCGTACACTTGGAATTTCATTATAGCGGAAGTGGAACAGCCTATTATTGGTGCTGATTTTTTATCACATAATAAATTAATAGTTGATCTAAGTGGACGGCGGCTTTTAGACCAGAAAACTAGCTTAAGTGTTATAGGATCATTAGTTTTGTGGAAAGAACACTATCAACTAAACTAACAAAATATTTGGATTTATTGGAACGAAGTTCCTTACGGCAGGCTTGGAGGAGATAGGGATTTTGCTACGCGACCGAACTGAAAAACTGAGAAATTAGGCCATACCTACCAGTAGGATTTAGAAAATCGGCATTTCACGTAGTGCATGATTTGTCTCATCCCGGTATACGTACAACGAGAAAACTAGTTACAGCTAGGTATTTTTGGCCTGGCGTAAATGTAGACGTAAAAACATGGGCAAAAACTTGCATAAATTGCCAGAAATCTAAAATAATACGGCATACCGTATCCGGATTAGGACAATTCGAAACCAGTAATAGGTTTGAGCATTTACATATAGATTTAGTAGGACCATTAACTACATCAGCTGAGGGTTACAGATATTGCCTTACGGTAATGAACAGGGCAACGGGTTGGCTCGAAACTTTTTTTTTTTTGCAATAAAAGATATATATGCCCTTCTGGAGCGCGCCTAATCTGCTACGCGGACGACACCCTAGTCGTAGCCCGGGGCGGGAATTCTCCGAATTGGTGCGCCTGGCCACGGAGGCCGTAACTCTCGTGGTCGGGCGCATAAGAGGGCTGGGCCTCGAGGTGGCCTTCAACAAGACTGAGGCCTTAATGTTTCACGGGCCTCGGCGGGGGCCACCTCCGGGGGCCCAATCGAATAATGGACTGTTTTCTTTTATTTTATCATTAATATGCTTAGTCATTATGGAAAAGCGTAATTATAGGGATCTAGGTAATATTATAAATAATAACCTACTTCTCTGAAAAGTCTTGTCGAACTCGATACAGCCGTTTCGGAGATTATTTCAGACAAACAGTAGACATTACAATTTTATTTATCTATATATGAATAGGCAGAGGGAAAACAACTAAAAATATCATCGTCTTTGGTTTCTGGACCACTATTTTTAATTTTTCTTTTGTTTAGTATTAAAGTAAAGTGATTTAGTGATATTAAAGCCTTTATGTATAAGTCTCTATTCTTCATAATTGACGATCCTTATGTCTACAAATTTATATAAACTAACAAAATTAAAGATAAATAGCTGAATTTCGACATTATACGACTATTAGTTTGTATAAATTAACCGCATTTTATGTCGGTTGATTACAACGCCTTTAAATTATTTATTTTTCAAGTGGTACTTTATATGTGAGGGCTTTGAAATTCTGATCGGCAACTTTTTTGTGTGACGAAAAGTGCTTGGAGTAAACACTGTGTCGAATAGAGTGTAGAAAACACCGGACCTCGTCCGATCACCAAAGTTAAGCGACGTCGGGCGCGGTCAGTACTTGGATGGGTGACCGCTTGGGAATACCGCGTGACGTTCGCTTTTTGTTATATTTTTTTAATTAAAACGTTTCTTTGTGGTACAATACCCTTTTTTGGCCCGAAGCTTTTGCAATAAAAGATATATATGCTCAAACAGTAGCCAAGACACTCTATGAGGGCTGGGTTACCCGCTACGGTTGTCCAATACGGATCACGACCGATCAAGGTAGGCAATTTGAGAGCAGTTTGTTCAATGAATTGTTGAAATGCCTAGGGGTGAATAGGTTAAGAACTACAGCATATCATCCGCAGGGGAATGGGGCGGTAGAAAGATTTCATCGCGTATTAAAAGCAGCACTGATGGCACGTAGAGATCATGGAACGTGGGTCGAGGAATTACCTACAGTTCTTTTAGGATTACGAGCAACGCCGCGCAGTGACACAGGTGTCAGTGCCGCGGAGTTAACATTTGGTAAAACGCTGAGGTTACCAGGAGATTTTTTCGGTGGTACGGATATAAAAGTTAGCGACGCAAACGAATACGTACACCAAGTTAGGGAATCCATTTTAAAACTTGCCCCTACACCAGCAAAACAGAGAGATTCGCGTAACATTTTTGTACACTCATATCTACACACGTGCTCACACGTTTTTGTGCGGGTTGATTATGTGCGGAAATCATTACAACCTCCGTACGAAAATCCATATAAAGTAATGAATAGAAAGGACAAGTATTTTGTGGTAAAGTTACCAGACAGACAGGTAAACGTGTCAGTTGATAGATTAAAACCGGCATACGTAGTTGATGACAGTAACTTTTCACAAAATGTACAAGATTGTAATTCCCATAATTCGGATAATAGTAATAAGTTTAGTAGTATAAATAATAATAAGAATACAAAGCTGAGTAGTTTCCCGGACACACGGACCACTCGTAGCGGTAGAATTATAAAGCCGCCGATAAGGTTTGGGTGACATAGCGTAAATTAGTTAGTACACCCAGTATGCAATCTGTGCGTCGAGTTTATTTTTTCATTTTTTTAATGTTTCATGTATTGTAAATCAGAATATAGGAATACTATTTTTGTAATATTTGTTTTTTTTAATGTAATAATACTATTCTTTGGATAGTTAGTATGATAATTTTATATAAAAATTGTGTATCATTTTATTTGCGTAAGATGTAAATTGTGTCAGTATTGCATCAGAAAATTGTTATTGCAGTAAATGGATTGTTCAGCAATGTTTTGTTAACCTACTAAAGTTGTTGATCATGTAAATTTATACTTCTATTGGATAACATAATTATATTTTAGGCTTTATTCGAGCAGTGGCGATATAAGTAAGCACTATCAAATTAGTACTATTAAGATGGGTGGTTCAGAAAGTAAGCCCCAACAGAATAATGTGGCGGTATCGCAAACAATTGCTAATGAAGTGATTGGGCAGCGAGTGAATGTTGTAGAAATAGTGCTAATCGTTTTCGCCATCATATTCGGATTGACGTTACTCTGAGTCATCCGAAGCCAATGTAAGAAACGTGTGAGGTCCTGGCTTCGCAAAGAAGCAGTCGTTGTTGGGTTGGCACCGCCTGTGGTCAAAGTCCACACTGTGCAACCATCAGGAGCTACACATACTTCGGACGGTATGTATAGTCATTATGTATTATGTAATAATGTACGTGGGTGCATAAAATATAGAGAGCGCGGCTGCGTCCGCGCTCGATTAATTAGTCGGTAATAAACTCTCCAAACAAATAGACGTCATTTTATTTGTATACTCCCAGAACGTGGTTAACGGAATTTGGACAATAAATAAATCAAATTATACGTTAAAGTGTATTCATATCGACGAGGGCATGTTGCTTAGACTTTTTTGATGTGTGTATATCTCATAAGAAAACCGAAGCTATTACATGTACCACTTGTCAGGACGACATCGCCAAAATGCGTTTCTGATCCGAGCGTGTAAATATTTTAATTCATTAGACAATAACCTAGATCTATTCTCAGACAATATAATCAACTTTGTGTATGTAATCATGTTATTATTTGTACATCTATATTGATAGCTATCTTTTCTCTATATATAGTTTTTATAAGTGAACATTTGTAATTAACCTTTGTATGTTATTTATTTGTTATTTCATTAGTGTTAGCTGTAAGTTTTCCTAAATAAATAAAATAATTAAGGCAGCGTTCGTAAGAAACGTTTTCGTTCGACCATTTTTCTCCGACTCCCCAGATATTACCCCCTACAACCTCACAAACTTTACCTCTTTATAATATTAGTATATAGATTATAGCCCTTCAAAAAAAAGTATTAACCGACTTCAATATCAATCAACATCCCATAAGACACTAAAAAGCGGAAAATAAATAGTATATCAAATTAACCAAATGAAATAAAACATATGAATATGTGTGCTACCTAGAGATGTACTGGAAGTCGGTACCAACCAAAATTTTTGTATTACAGAGACGCGAGAGTGGACTTAAACTTTGTACCGGTAGATGATATATATGATTTTCGGTTTGGTTGGCACCGTTCTTCATAGTACACATCTGCAGTAATGCTCGCCCTGTTTGGTAAGAAGTTGTGATGAATCACACCGGCGCTAGACCACCAAACAGTGACTATCACTTTTCTAGGGATACGTTTTCGTTTAGGGCATTGTTTAGGTGCTGAACCAGGATCCAACCAACTTTCTGAGCGCTTGCGGTTATCAAACAGAATCCATTTTTCATCGCAGGTAACAATGCGGTTCAAAATTCCTTCATTTGTGTGTCTGTTAAGCAGTGCAAGGCATGTCTTGACGAGTACTTCGCGCTGGCGACCATTGAGTTCGTGGGGCACCCATTTGTCAAGCTTTTTTACCTTGCCAATTTGACGCAAATGGACCAATATTGTTTTGACGCTAACGTCGAAAGCTGCCGCTAATTCAGCCGTAGATTGTGTATCATCAGCTTCCACAATTGCCTTTAATTCGTCATTGTCGACCAAAATCTTCGGACGACCGCGAGGTTCATTTTTCAGATCGAAATTCCCAGAACGGAAGCGAGCAAACCAATAACAGGTGGTGCGTTGGTTTGTAGTGTTAGCTCCGTAAACGTCGTTGATGTTGCGTGCCACTTGTGCCCCGTTCCTGCCACGACGGTACTCTTATCCATAATTACTCGAATTTGTAACGTATCCATGTTGACAAAAACGATTGAAATGCGTTGAAAATGTAACACTAATCAATAAACAAATGACTACTCTTGGAAAAAGAATTCCATGTTTTTAAAATAAAATTAATTTGAAATTAGAATTCTTAGGCAAACAAAAATTATTTTGATTTGAAATGGCCAGTACTGCAGAACGGCAAGTTCATAGGTAAATACCTATTATTTTCACTGGACTTCGATCGACTTACAATCGACCAGTCATCCGATGTTCAGTCGGGTACAAACGCCCTAAAGCCCCGCTTAAAAGTAAAGGCGTAATGTGTTCAATGAAATTCTTAAAAAAAAAAAGATTTTTTCATAAAGAATTTCCAATGTATTTACACTCACTTATAAAATATTAAATTATTAGTAGATATTAAAAAATGTATTACTTCAGTTTATGTCATTTTATTTTAAACTAGCGGTTCTTGTCCCGCCCTTTTAATAAATAAAGACCTTATTTATTAACATTATATACCTAAATCATTAATCACTTTATCTACTGGTGAAAGCCGCATGAAAATCCATTGAGTAGTTTTTGACTTTATTGCGAACAGAGAGACAGACAGACGTCGCAGAGGACTTTTTTTATAATATGTAGTAATAGTTATGACTATAAAGCGCTTCCATTTATTTTTAAAATAAATTTGGTGAACATGGTCAAGCCTAAACGCATTTTCCCACAAAACTAAATGGTTAAGTTAATTGTTTTTGAAGTAAAAGTAATTTAGGCGCGACTAGGAGGTAACGGGACGACAATACAACGGAAGTCCGTTACGGAAATATGACATCACGTTTCTGCACAATCCGGTTAGATAACATTAAAAATAACCAAAACTTCTATTAAATCATAATTAATTTAATTCGTTACTTATTATAGTAATCTGTTCGTACTTTTCTATATTTTATTTATTTTATAACAAAGAGTTGCTAATAATATTCTCTGTGTTATTTAAGTTCCGAATTAGCTGATAGATGGCACTAAAGATAATGAAGCTTCGATATAATTTGCTACTTACATTGAAACCAGATGGCAGCACGGTCGCACGCCCTTATATACATAATTAATTCTATTGTATGATTTTATGATTATTCAATTTATTTTTTTCAAAAAAGTTTGCTTGTTTAGTTTATAAACTATTTATTGACAAAGTGATAAAAAGTTTTACTTCAACCGCGTATGACGGTTACACGCATTAATTTTTTTTAATGAAATGTGCGATATATTTAATAAATAGGATTATTTATTTAGGACATGAAAATAAAGTTGATCGTCTTCCAAACGCATTATGAAATTCGTTTACTACACAGGATGCCAACCGAGTGCTAAAAACGGATTATGTAAACTTCATAACCGAACTGTTACGGAAATCAGGGTTTTCAATATATATATTTTTAATTTTATGACAAATAAAGAAAGACTGAACTTTTTTTAAATTATGTTTTATCTTATGAGGTTGTCGTGAATTTAATTAGAAGCGTAACTATGATACTGTGACGTTATTTACAAGAAAGCTGACTAAGTAATGTATAAAACGATGACTAAAAAAATCATCGTAACATATTAAGTACATTTACTTATTTACTTTTCTGTCGTACTAAAGTAAATATTGACACTGAAAAATACACTGTTCCAGAAGACTGGAATAAGTAATAAAATACATTTCAATCATTTTTATAAATGTGTGTATGTCTGTTTGAACACGCATCACTGCTAAAGTATTACATTCAAGATAAAACCAAGAAAATGATTTATAAAGCATGCCATCGAGTAACATTTAGTCTAGTTTCATTAAAATCGGCTTACTCTATCAAGATGTATTGTTATTTTGATGACGACGCGACTTAAGTACGAGAGAAAAGTGGATAGTAAATGGACTTAATACATTCAGGTGTTTTTATTAGTCACTGCTTTTTGACATTAGGTTCCACGCGGACGCAGTTCTGAGCCAATTTAGAAAACGGCTAACCCGATTTTTTTAGACATTTACTCGTTAATCTAACTAATAAATTAAGTTAAAATAAATTAACTTAGGTAAACAGGTAAGGAAAGTAAAATATATAATGACAAAAAAAACAGTGAAAAATTAAATATTCAATTTAGACAAAGACGTAATTTCTTTGGAATAACAAAGACATTTTCACGCGAGCGAGTCACAGGCAACAAGTATAAAAATATATTTAGCTTTTACATTTTAAATTAGCTGACATTATAATTCAGTTATCAATTAGAAAAATTAACATTTGATGAGACACTCGACTGCACTTAAAGGTTTAATTTATAATATATTAGAATAAAATAGACGGAGCACACAATGACTTGACACGTAACGATGCAAGAGAGAGAGCCACGATCTTGTTACATAGCAGAGTCGCGATTCAGTCGATTGCTAATTTGTTCCTAGCAGGCGCATATTACAATTGGTTTGCGCTCATAATTTCATCAACATTAAATATTATAATACACAGTCTTACGTCGCGCCTGTTGATCGAAGCGAAACCGCTGAATAATCCCTTTGAGACAACCACACAATTGAGATAATGAACGATGCAGACGAAGTCGCTAGAATCAGCTAGAATCAGGTATGGTAATAGTTGTATAAATAAATTACATAGATACAGATTATAAGTGTACATAAATGTAGATGTAAGTGTTGTCTCCTTGTTTGTAATTAAACCGAAAAAATCAATTATACAATCCACGCTCGTACCAATAATAGCGTAACTATTGCGCTAATGGTATGCATTTTACCGGCAATTAAAAAAGGCCAGCAACTTAGAAAGATTTATACGTAAACACTTGGAAATAAAAATGCGAATTTGAGAGAAATAATATTATTGTAGGAATGAAAGGAACGAATGATTGAAAGCTGAGTGAATGAGGAATGAATGATAGAAATTGATTATGACGAATATTACTCGAGGCAATGCAACGGCCAGTATCATTCACGTAATCACAGCACTTCTTTGCAGTGATTTTAAGCAGGTATGTCAAAAATTTCACCTCTTTTTACTAAACTATGTTTTCTACGAAGTTCATAATAATTATTGGGTTCACAGACTTCATATAAAGAGTAGGTAATATAAGTATTTGATGATTATTACTAAAATCATTAACATAACCGAAAATCCAATATAGTTGTGTCTTTACATTTCAAAATGAACTTAATCCAATTTTTTTTTTACATTTCCAGTTTTTATACACCGGTACCGAAGTTCAAATTGTGCCGTCCATAATGTTTTTAGTTATTTTTTTATTTATAAATAACGTGAATGATTAAGAACTGATAAAATTGAATTTAGCTGATTTTGAAATGTAACGACTTGTTAAATTTGAATTTTCGTTTTTGTTAAATGATCCTATGAATAAATGAAATTGGAATGTATAATATAATGTAAGTTAATTAAGTATAATGTAAGTTGGTTTATTTGTTAATTGTTACGCTTTCACGCCTTAACTATTCAACCGATGATATGAAATTTTACATACACGTTTGGCGGGAATTTCTTTAGTGATCTGGCTAATAAAATATTTTCTGTTGAAACTAATAAGTAGCGAGTTCTCATGACAATACCTCTAATATTTGATACTATTTTTAATATCTCTTTTCTTTAGTGGCCGATAAATTATATATTGGCAACAGCAATATTTTGTCAGCGCATACATGAGTTAAATTTAAAAAAGGCGTCACTTTAAAATCATTTTTTTTATATCTTTTATCAACCTGTCCTGTGTCGACAGCATCAGGAATAGAGAAATAACGTAACCACAATACATTCGATTTTGTATAATGGATTTATATCTTGGAGGTATTAGCTTCAAGTGTTAAAAAACTTCCCATATGATTTCATAACAAATTGTCGAAGCATAACAACATAATAAAGAAAGAAAGAAATATTTTATTCATAATGCATTATTTACAAATATACAAGAGTGGATAAAATATGCACGACGCAGCATTACGAAATGGAATCCAGCTCAGCATATGCTAAAGTGTTAAGAAAGACTTAGCGCTGATTTTCAGCTAGAATCCAGTGCAAGTCACGGAGCGATATCAATTAAAATTATGAAATATAATATATATAGCGAAAACCAGTAACGTAAATAATACTATTGTACATATTGTATACAGGGGAAATAAATACAATTAGTAGGATACATTAAACAACATATAAACGAAGCAATTGCAGGTGTGACTCAAATACATATCCAACAAAAATTAGATGCAAAACCTTTAATTTATATACATTGTGATACTAATAAAAACTTTTTAAAGTGAATTTTAAATGTATGTACCGCATTGAGCATTGGAGGGGGCAGGTCGTTCCAGCATCTAGTAGCAGCGAAATTAAAACTACCTCGAAATGAGGTGATAGCATGCCGATGAGTACATAACATTTACTTCGAAGCTCTAGTTCTATAAGTATTTTGATCTCTTGCCCAAACTAGTTTTTCATAGAGATAATCAGGCTTCTCATAGAGATATTCAGGCTTCTAATAGAGATATTCAGGCTTCTAATAATAATAATCTGTGAATAAAATGCTTCGATACAGTCTTGATGGATTCTAGTTTATCAATTTTCAAATAGCATGAAACATACAGTTTCTTCAATATATGTAGCATAGTGTTTTTAAATAGGAAGATGAACAGGTATCTAGAGTAAAAAGGCTGTGGTGACCATTTAATATCAGCCAGCTGTAGCTGATACTGGTTTCAGATGGGTCGGCTCGTCCGGGGTAGTACCACCCTCTACAGAAAACCGACGTGAAGTAATAATGCTTGCATTGTTTCGTTTCGTTCGGTCAGTGAGAGCAATGGAAACCTAACTCGCCTCCCCCTCCTCCCTTCCCTATTCACCCCTCCCCCAAAAACAGGCTGACAATGCACTTGCGACTCCCCTTGTGTGTCCCACCTGCTTGTTTGCCTCCTATGATATAAAAAAAAGTCTGACTATATGCTTTGTCTGTGAACAATGTAAGGTAAATTAAAAAACGATAAACGCATAGCCAAGAAGAAATAAACATAATATAACAGATTATTAAAGAAGAGACAGCAATTATTGAATCAATGATACATTTTACAGGATGTCCACCGCATTACCACAGACGTACAAACTTTCCGAGGAACAACATGAATTTTACAAGGAGAACGGGTACTTTGTCATCAAGGAATTGTTTAACTTCACATCACTCAACAGTTACAAGTTAGTATAGTAATTACATAAATAATAATTTATTTATACACACCTATACACACTTAAAATAAACATAGTGTAGGGACACGGATTAGAGAATTCCATCTCAAGGGTTCACGTTTTTGTTTTGATTTTATCGCTACCGTATAGCGAAGGATGCAGCACCAAAAAGGCACTCCAAATTCCGACTCCTCTCGGTAACGGCAGCTCGTGCGCAGGCTTCATCCAACTGTCACCATAGAAAATTATCCTTGATACCTTTAGCTTACAAAAACAGTTTCACAGCGAGCGGAGACTTACTAAAAAGGCACAATGACGGCACATGTATAGCACTCGAGCTCGGTGCAGCAGAAATCCTGAAGCACTAAGATTGTGCCACACACACACAATCATACAGTCTAAAACGACGGCGACTGCCGATAGATCTACCATATATCGCTGAACACATTGACTGGTCCTGAAACCCGGCCACCCAAAACACAGGCACTATAACCAGATTTTTGTATTTTATTTGTTTTGATCACGTGATTTTTAGCGTTCAGATACATTCTTTTCCGTTCATGTTCATACATTTTTTTCCGTTTACTATTGGTGTTAGCGTCTATAGATAAGCAACTTGGCTAAGGTTATGACCATTTACATCTATATTGCTCTTTCAAAGTCAAATAATACAATCAGAATCGTCATATTTCAGGCGACGTTTCGTACAAATTTGCCAACGACTCGTTGATCCCCCCATCATTGTGGTGAAGGAACCGAGTTTGGTTGGTAAAAAACTGAACCCCGAAGACAATATTAATAAGGTATAATTTCTAATAACATGATTATTTGACTATTCTTAATTTATGATTTAGTATATCTTTACATATAAATTTCTTCTGTACGCGTGTATGTCACTGATCTCCTCCTAAAGGGCTGGACCGATTTTGATGAAATTTTGTGTACGTGTTCCAGTGGATCCGAGAATGGTTTAGATTACCGAGAATTGGACCCGGTAGGTGGCGTTGCGGTTGAATTTTAGATCCTTTTTTTATTATCAAGGCAGGACAACGTCCGCCCGGTTTTGATATAAATTGAAACTTATATCAAAAACAGTAAACTTCTAAGATTAAATGTCAAAGAAGCGATTTATATGCAACTTTTCGCAATACGATTCTGACACAACAAGAACAAAGAATAAGTACTTAACCTGAGTGGGAAAAAGAAAGAACCATATTATAAAACATGGGAATATAAGACATACTTTTGATTAAATGTTTAACTTTTTTGCCATTTGTTTTGATAAAAACACAATTTCATTTGCTAATCTCATTCCTAGGTCCAGGAACTGCTATTCGATGATGTATTCATCACTTACGCAGAAAATCCTCGGCTATTGGATATCCTGACGCAGTTGATAGGCGATGACATCACCGCTGTACACAGCATGCTTATCAATAAACCACCAGGGTCTTCACGCCATCCACCGCATCAGGTGAAGGAGTGACTATCTATATTTAAAAAAACACTGGATTTAAAACAGTTTTATCGTATATTTCTCTAATGATTACCTTTAGTTTAAGTTTCGTGTGAAGTAAAAACAGCATGTTAAAACCGTGGTATTAGAGCCTTTTTCAAACACAGATACCAGCAGCAACACTCAGGAGATACTAGAATAATATTTGGTTACAGTAGACAGAAGATTCTTAGCGTAAAATTGTATCCTAATATTTCCTATCCAGGACGTAGTCTACTTTCCTTTCGGTCCAGCGGATAAGATCATAGGGACTTGGACGGCAGTAGACCATGTACATCTCAATAATGGATGCATGTTCGTGATATCGGGGTCGCATAAAACCAAGATACTCCACCCGCACGGTGATGTACCGGTAAGTTAGTTGGCAGTTCAATGAGAGCTGACGTACATAGTTCTTTCTTTCCTACTTATCATTAAATCTGATTTATATATTTTAACGATCATTAATCTCCGCTTAACTTGATATGGCTTTTCTAATGGAGATATTCGTTACCAACAGTAATTGCCATGACTATTAACTTTAGAAATCAAAGGTGGAAGAATATATGTGAACTATATATGTACCAATATATTCTGTAGGACTCCGAGAAACTGTATCATGGCATACTGGATGAGAAGACCTATGCACCTGTAGAAATGAGAGTCCATCTGGAGATGAGCCCCGGAGATACTTTACTTTTCCATCCTTATTTAGTGCACGGATCTGGACCCAATATTTCTAAGGTGAGAGTAGGAAAGATGTATTTTTGAAGATTTAGATGACGTTAGCTGTTTAGCTTGTAAATGACAGATCGCTGAGCTAAAGCCTTTTCTGAATACCAAGAATTCAGCATGGAAAAACTAAGTTTAAAGCGGTCAAATACCTGGATATAGCTGTCAAAAAAATACTCACATTCAATACACACATTCTTAGAATGTGGAAAAGGCTTTCAATGGTCTTAGACCGCTTGCAATTCTTGATATGTCTCTCAGGCACAAGTTGACACTCTGTAAGTCGTGTATCCGACCAATTTTCCAACACCATTGTCTTGCTGCCACTCATAATTAGAGCATCTTCAAAAAGTGTCCGACCATATACAAAACCGCTCCTTATGGAAGTTGGTTGGAGTCCCAAAATGCGTCCAGATGATAGGTATCCATAAGGACTTCCTTTGATATGGGCGTACGTAAAGACTCTCTAATAAAACTCCTTTGATATGGGCGTACGTAAAGACTCTCTAATAAAACTATATCAATAAAGCCGAAAATCATCCCGGTTCGTAAGTGATAACCATTGTAAAATATACCTCCAAACACCATACCCGTTGGTCCAATAAACAGCCGCGAAATGTCTTCACCGATTCTCCCTATGATGAAACCATAGTTAATGAATCAAGCCCCTATCCCTCTAATATTCCTTGTTCGCGCCCACGCCCGCGTATTCACCGTTCTTTGCGCGGAGGACGGGATATTAATTTCGCTCCTACACACCCGCCGCGGCTCCTCTTAGCAGCGTCTTGACTCTGGGTTCGTCCCTCAGAGTGGAGCTCTCGAGTACGCTGCTACGTAGTAGCAATATATAATTACGCATACACACACTGTAGGTAGGTATAATTTTTGCGGCTTTTCTGTATTCTTATATGTATGAATTGGCAGTATTTTAGGATATGACACTTTAACATATAAAATAATAATATCAAAGCAAATGCTAATAAATAACAACGAGAACGTAAGTTAACGTTTGTTCTAAGACTTTCAAAAGTATGGATACAAATTTAAATAAATCTAGGTTAAACGACCGATGACAAAACCTGATAGCGGCGTCCCGGAGTTAATAACCTTCCACAATAAAACGGACAATAAACCACTTTTCTTTGTGACACTTCGAAAAATTATCCTTTCTTAGTTGGTAGGCTTAACTTTCACTTCATCCGACGGTCATTGACATTGTGCTCTAACATAGACGGGTATGGGATTGCATATAATTTATGTATTTTTCTAGTTGATTAGGTCAAGTAAGAAGCAACTATTATTTTAATTGATTTAGAACACACGTCGCGGTTCTCAGTAATATCTCGAGCCTAGGTCGCCTCGCGCGGAGCCCTCGAGATATTATTATCGCGTGTGACTCACCTACATCACTTGAACACACATATGAGATCATCTCTCTCACACACGTGCACATATAGACACATGGTGGGAGGGTTTTATTTTTTTCCCTCATCGAACTGAATCGAATAGTTTTAGTTCGTTTCATTCCGATATACACGTATTCATTTGTGAATCATGCAATTTCGATTGTATGGTTCACAAATGTATATATGTATGAATAGCTTAGAATAGTTAGCTAGGTCAGACGCGACTTTTTCCAGGTAACAGCCCAAGCCGAGGTG
>MU159597.1:970542-987995 GCA_015888305.1 Antheraea pernyi | reverse complement strand
GGGGAAGCCCTACCACTTCTGACAAGTACAGTTTAATAAAAGCTCTAACTACTAGTAGCGATGGGTCACTGGGCAACAACGTAGCTCGAATACAATAGCGACAGCGATGACTCACTCTGCAACAATGTGCAGCGCGCACATCTGGCGCGCAGGTGCAACGCGGCGACTGTCGGGCACGCCGGCAACCTACGTCGATCACGATGCGCTGTACACGTTGGGCACGGCGCGCGCTTATAATGTACGTAAAATACTCTGAAAAGAGCGACCAACAATTGAATTTTCGATTAAAACGTCGACACGAAGCTCTGGATATGTGACGAAGTACGCCAGCTGCATACGCCGAACACGATGTAATGCACTCGATGACCGCGACGCAACGACACGTTGTATTCGCTATATAGGGCGCGCACTGAAAAGTGCGGTTTTATAAAAATACAATCGAAAACAGCACTCGCGACTCACAGTAACACTACGTATTACACGGCAACACAATGTATCACTATACTCGCGAATATCGAATATTGCTCCGAGCGCGTCAACACGTCCGTCCCCGGCCGTGTCTGGATCGGAACTCCCGCTTGCATTATTGCGTATCGTTCGGTCAGTGAGAGCGCCGGAGAACCACTTCCCCTCCCCCTCCACCTCCCACCGCCCTCTCCATCCCCATCTTTCCCCAAACACAGGCTGGCAACGTACTTGCGACTCCCCTGATGTTGCTAGTGTCTATGGACGGTGGTGATCACTTAACATCAGGTGACCCATTTGTTCGCTTGCCTCCTATTACATAGAGAAAAAAAAACTCAATCTATTGGTGAAATTATGGCATTGGATAGTTTAAAAGATCTAAGGGAACAGACAACGGAAGCGATTTCATTTTACACTATGTATAGATGTTCGTTCTCTGAAGTAAATCCGCAATAAAAAATATAGTTGATGTATGTATAGATGTAGCAGTAGAACTATGGAATCAATAGTGAATAAATCTTTACCCTATATTATAATTGTGATTTTAAACTATTACAACATTGACATGTTAATAAAATGAATACTCCTTCGCATCCTGCATTTAAGCGTGACCAACGTCGTGTTCTCGCTTTCACATTTATTGATTTTGCACAATCCTTGTTTTTCGCACGTTTTGATAACGCCAGCCGACCGCCATTAGCTATAATGAATAATCGACACCAGAGTAATTATATCTCCAATAATTTGCTATCTATTGCTTTGGAATAATTATTACATTGTTAATTGCTTATCAAAGGTATTAGATTTTAGGGTAGCACGATGAGAAGTCGAATTTTTTGAAGTGAAAGCTTCTATAGGCGCGTTGAGCGGTATTTTTTTGGCAGGAGATAAACGTATGATTTTACGTCATGACATGCTAGTAAGCGTGTCCGATCGTATTGCGCATGCGCGGCTTTCGCCAGACTAGCGACGCGTATTATAGATCTGATATTAAGCTTGTGCAGTCCATCATATATTTGATTACTTAATAAACTCTATAAAAATGTATATAATCATTGCTCCGAGTGCCAATAGATGTGGAAACCAAACTGATGTTAATAATTTCAATATACAAATTATGAAACTAAATATTGTAATTTACACTTTAATTCATTTAAAAAATCAAAACATAATGGTTATTTCATTGTTTTGAGTTTACACTTCTGACGACAGTCGTTATGGACTACTACGACCTATTTTTTGCTTTTATTGGCACCTGAAGTGATAATTCTTGTTCATATTACAGGACTATAGGAAAGTTATGGCCTTTCACTTTGCGAACAGCAATTGCGAGTACATAGATTTGCGTGGAGCCATGCAAGAGACGATCGTTAGGGATATTGAACGAGCCGCACAAAAAAAAGGCTTTCATGGAATTACTTACAAGGTGAGTATGTAACAGAGATGATGTTTGTAAGAACATACCACTGCCTACACTCCCTATTGTTAGAGAGTATAAAAACTGTAAATACAACTACTTTGAAGTAACCCTCAACCCTCAACAACTCGTTTGGACACTCTGAATATAACCAAAAGTTTGAAATTGCGCATATAAAAATTAAAAGTTTAATAGAAAATAAAGTTAAAATATTATTATAGGAATTTAATATTGGCATTTATTTATCTCTAAGTAGTACCAACGTTGTACATATAATCAGGACTTTATTGTGGGGGCACGCACTACCCTTAACCACCTGAGCAGTTCGGATTTCGTGCCGAACACCCTTGCACGAATCAAGTACACCGCCTCACGGAGTACATTTTCTCTAATTTTAATGCCGACCCGAATCGTAAACCGAAACGCACAATTGCAGTCTTCTTCGACGTCGCCAAAGCCTTCGATAAGGTCTGGCATAGAGGGCTCATCCATAAATTATGTAAATCTCACGTACCCGATAAGTTAATACATATTATCCACGATTATCTCACTGATAGGACTTTCCGCTTTAGAGTGGATGGGGAACTATCCCTGCCCCACCCGATACGCTCAGGTGTGCCACAGGGCTCCATACTCGCGCCCTCGCTCTTCAATCTGTTCATCAGTGACCTACCTCGGTCTAAACGGGTCGAAGTAGGTTGCTATGCTGACGATACCGTTATTTACACTTCCAGCTTGCGGTCGGACTTTCTTAGGAAGCGTATCGAAAAGGCCGTTTTCACACTCGGTGAATGGTTTCGCCGATGGCGCATAGAAGTTAATCCTGATTAGAGCGCCGCGATATATCTGCCAGTGAAAGTTCGGTGAAAATCAACCCAACCGTTTTGGAAATATCATTGCGCACGAAGCCGCGATTAAAAGATAGTCTAATTTAGATTAACCTAAGGAACCTGCTGTAACTTCAGCTATCTGCAAGTGAAATTCTCGTCAAAATCGGTTTAGCCGTTTCGGAGATTACACGGAACAATCAGACAGAGCGACAAAATTTTCAATATTGCATTTTTGCTATCAGTAGCGTGTATACCCTCATACTCAATCAATAAAAAAAAAATGTTACATACAGACACTACATTTTTATTATATGTATAAATATATACATATACCTAAATGGGGCTAAAGTTTTTTGTGGTCTAAAGCACACTGTTTTTTTATTCTAGACTGAGGAACTGCCGACGAGGTCAAATATCTCGGTGTTACATTAGATAAACATTTAAATTTCGAGTCACATATAGATAGAGTGCGAAACAAAGCCGCTATGGTCTTGGGTCGCCTCCATCCGTTGCTTTGTCATAGGAGTAAGATGTCCTTCAGACACAAGCTCACTTTGTATAAGACGTCCCGTGACGACATATAGCAGTCCCGTTTTTGCGCATGTGTCGAAAGATAAATTTCATAAGTTGCAGGTTCTTCAAAACCACGTTTTACGTAAAGTGACCGGCGAAGTGTCCCGTGGTACATCCGGAGAGTTGATCTAAATAGGGACCTAGAGATGCCTTCTATCTGGGCGTACGTAAAATCACTTACGATTAGTTATTTTGAAAAAGCCGCGAATCATCCCAGTCCGTTAGTGATATCCGCCGCAAAATACGAACCCATACCAAACGCTGCGCGTTGTAAAAGACGTCCGCGACATATTTTTACCGACCCTCCCGATGAAATAACGGCAGTGAACGATCAGTACCACCCTGTCTCTCCAAACAGAGCGTGCTCAAGCCCACGCCCGCGTACCCACAGATCACGCCGCCGTGGTCTGGAGGTAAATTTCGCTCCCGCACACCAGAATAGGCCCCCCTCGGCAGCTGCTCAAGCCTAGGTCCATTCCCTCGGCGTGGAGCCCTTGAGTACGCTGCTCGCGCGATACAGTGACACAAAATCTTACATCACGGCGACAGCACTACACATATCACCTCCACACACGTGCACGCATACACGCTTACACATGCAAGTGGAAGGGTTTTATCTTTTTTTCCCTTATCAAACTGAAATAGTTTAGAATATTATCCGACACGAAATATATATATAAGAGTTATTGAGTTATGTATGCTTAGTACACATATATGTTTCAACAACTAATATATGTATGAATAGTTAGCTTAGCTTAGCTTACATAGGTCGCGAATTGCATGTATCAGGTAACAGCCAAAGCCGAGGTGTGCCGCGCACCCTTGAGCTAGTTGTCAAAATAAAATCGGCTGAGTGCCTTAAGCGCTGGCCTTAGTAGTCTGGTGAAGCTGTTAAGACCTTGCTTGGTCAATAGCGTAGTCAGTTCGAAAAAAAAAAGGAAAATTCGAAAATACCGTAAAATTGCCATAAGTTGGTTTTCGTTATGAAATTTTTAGAACAGCATCTTACTATTATATACCGCAAGTACCTAAAATAACAAGGTGTACATTTTTCCACTTTTCGAAATACAAAAAATTATGGACATTATCGAAAATTAGCGTGCCCCCAAAAAGTGACAAAAATAGACCTACATCATTATTACATAGTCTAAAACAAAGTCCTCTACCGCGTCTATCTGTCTGTCTGTTCGCGATAAAATCAAAAACTATCGAACAGTTTTTCATGCGGGTTTCACCAGTAGATAAAGTGAGTCATGAGAAAGGTTTTGGTATATTATTTATCAAAGATTTTTTTTTAATAATAAGCGCGTGACAATGTCTGCCGCTAGTATAATATAATAAGTAGTTTACTGTCAGATACGGTACTTTTCAGACTATACACAATAAGTTCATGCAGTATTAATGTTGAATTATATTCAAATAATACATTTTTAATTGTATTTTCCCATTACTAATTCTAAAACTTTTACCGATTTTGAGTTATCTATGTTAAACTTGTTCATTAAAATTAATAATCGTAAAATATTATCTATATACATACATTATTTCATTATAAAGCTTTCATAAAACTTTTCAGGATATATGGAAATATAAGAGTAAACAAGTCAAAGGCGTCAGATCGAATTTATAAGATTATGGAACGTTCCAGAAAAAATCGGGTTACAAGAATACAGGATCCTTAATACGAATTGGGTTAAACATGGGATTGGGTTAAAATAAAAACAAGGGATGTGGCGATATGCTTTGTACTATAATATCTTTTCGATATATTCCACAATTTTTATTCGCACATTTTTTTATATAAAATATTTAAAAAAAATGATTAAGCATATCTCTGTGGTTGTTAATGCTCTGTTGCCTGTTGCACTTGCACTTCCGTTCGCAACCTGTCATTTCTGTATGTAACCTCTCACTTCCGTTCGCATCCTCTCATTTCCGTATGTAACCTCTCACTTCCGTTCGCAACCTCTCACTTCGGTTCGCAACCTCTCACTTCGGTTCGCAACCTCTCACTTCCGCTCGTAACATACGTTTTTCCGAGTTTGGTCTCCCTTTAAAACCTACGAACAAGAAGCTACGCCTTAGAAAATCAAAACTTCTGTAAATAAAATTGTATAAAGGAATCGAGTTTATTTGAATAAATGTTATTATTAATTTTACACCTGTATTTCATTTAAATTACTCAATTAAAACTTCCATATAGTGAAAAATATTTTTTTGTTGTATTGTTCTGTACTAATTAATTATAGACTTTACTTTATTTGTTATTTGTAATTCTATTTTACTTGATTATTGTAAGATGCCTTAGCTTAGGTTAGGTTATTGAAAGTCCGTTCACACCAGAAAAAAAATGTACCCGTACAGATAAACTCGAATCACTATCATACAATTACAACACATTCACACTTACACCTGCTGTTGTTGTAGTCGCAGTTCTCTCGCAGATCGTTTTTTTACATTTAATTATACGTGAACGTAGTCACGTGCACAGCTAGTTTACAAATACATAATGTTTCTCTTAGAAATTAGTTTCCGTTGTTGACACTAGACGGTAGTTTTTTTTTCTTTATTTTTGGCAACCAATCTTTTAGATTATTACTGCCATTGTCACGTGAGTAGTAGTGTAATAAGTGTAATATCGATATATTACAAGTTTCTTGATATAATTACAATGAACTAACAAAATGGTGGCCATCTTGTTAGAACTTTCCATGGAGTTTTTGTGGCATCTCAGATTTCATGGTCCGTGGTATTATTTTCCATTCACTTCACTTATGCACAATAAACAAACTATATTATATAAAACACCACATAGATATTACACAATATAGAGTCAAGTAACACAAGATCATGAATAAAATATAAAATCCAAAACATGACAGACTAAAATCCCGCCAAAAACACCCAGATGGTAGTTATATATATAGTTATATAGTATTTGACAATCACAATGGCTTAAGGATAGGGATGAGTTAGGCTTCATAAATTAAGTGAACTATATAATGATGAGTTAAATACATTGTTAATGCATTTTTTAAATCTTAAATTTGAAAGATATTTTTAACGGTAAATAATATTTATTTCTTCGCCTTACTTTACATAGGAGTATCGTTTGCGACATTATACTTTCAAATTTTTGTCATATGCGTTAGTAATAAATACTTATTATAATAATAATTACATCAATAAACTGCATAGAAAATTATATCTTGCACTTTCAATGTTTATGGATTAAAAATACGTATCGAATATGATACTATTATTTCAAAATACAAATTTATCATGTTACCAAGGCAAGGATAACGCATAAGTACCAAAATTTTTCCCTACCGTGCAGTAAGTAGTTTCACTTTACCAATTTAAAGTATGGACTATATATAATGTTAATGTAGAAGCTTCGGGCTGAAGCTGGAATGAAGTGGGATTTACCAAGGACAGTTGCTGGGTTAGAATAAGCCTTGACTAATCATGTGTTCCGTTTTTAACAATTTCATACCGATGTGGTGGTATTGTCGTGGACGGCAGTGTATCGTTTAACCAGTCGTTTCGATAAAGTGTTCGACGTTTTGATTCGAACGTAATTCACTGAACTAAATGTTGGCGTACCTGGGAATTCAACTAGTATGTTGCGATCTGTCAATCCAGGATTGATACTGCGTGTGGTTTCGTGAACCGAGATGCGTGCAGGAACTTTGACTGAAAGTTTTGTCGTGTTATCAATAAGCTGTCGGCTTTCGAGGTCGACGATCAGCTGATGATATAGAAGAAAATCGGCTCCGAGTATTTGTTGTTAGTCTAGCTGTAAGTGCAATTCATACGGTACCAGTGTTCGATCACACCATAGCTTTGTGGGTGGTACGGTGTCGTATGCACTCGTTGGATTGTTCGACTTCCTAGTGATGTGTTAGATGCGGTAGTTACGTTCCTCGCTGGTGGATTCCTGGCTTTTTAGCAAGGTAAAATGCATCGTCTTGCATTTTTGCCAAACCGTCGATGAGAGTAGCATCATAGTGAAGGCGTCGTAATCTTGTAGGAATCTTGCGAGTAAAGATTTGATCAGCTTATGTTTACAGGATAGGAATAACCGTTTCATGACTTAGCATTTTCCTTCCTGTGTTTTTCCGCGTGGTTACATCACTGTAGGTGCGGCGACAATATCACGTGAGCGTTCGTGACTAAAACTCGGCATCATGTCGGATGATGAGGCTCTGTTGCGTGGAAATGCGTCGCGGCGACGGCGTTAGTGTTGTAGGAACCTCGGTATCATCAGTTTATAATAGAGTAATAGACCCGTCACAGTCACTATTTTTTTATACTTTATAGGTTTTAACATTTGACCACAAAATCATCTGATGTCAAAACGATGTGGTCTGAGATGGTAAACACGCTAAATTTAAACAGGACTGGCTCTCAAGTGTGTAGGAGCTTCGGGCTCACTACTATAAGATTCTAGACTGACACGAACAGCGTAACAATAATACTCGGAGTGCGTGAAATAGACTGTTTATTAATATGACCATATAAGGTATTTATAGAGACGCGATCGCTCATTTGTTTGAACGACGCTCTATTTATAATAATACAAATGTTGTCTGCCAAAGAGGATGGCATACTCGGTAGCTACATTAAAATGGTTGTTCTTTGCTTACTAGTGGTTAAGTGTGTAACGTCTTCGGAAATAGCTTCGATCGACGATATTTTATTAATGGAGATTTGATATATATTAGATGTTAAATAAATATATTTAATTGAATATGAGCCAATACTATACTGATCAAAATAGTGTCGCAAATAACCAATTATTTTTGAATAACATAGAAAACATAAAAATGATTAGTGTCAGTTATTCTTCCGAAACAGGCTTGTATTATATAGGTTAACCTTTCTCTATAAATTGTCTAAATCATAGTGAAAATTATAACAGTATCCGTTATGCAGTTTAGAGGATCTAAGAAAACAGACAGAACAAAAAGCAACTTTGTTTTATTAATCGTATAAATTTAGATTTATTTATTTTCAACGAAAAATATGTATCTCAATGAAAATTCGAAGATATTTTAATGACTACTAAAGAATTAGAAACAAACAATATGCATTTAAAATTGTTAACTCAGTCAGCGCATCTTAAAATGAGTTAACAGTGCACGTACACTAGCATGTGCACTTAGCGTAATATTATTATTCTGTGGCTACAGTACATTATATTACTTATACGACTAATAGTCTGGGTTTTTGGCGGGATCTTAGTCTGTCATGTAGTGGATTTTATTTTTTATTCATAATCTTGTGTTACTTGAGTCTATATTGTGTAAAATTGGTGGTGTTTTATGTAATATAGTTTGTTTATTGTGCATAAGTGAAGTGAATAGAAAATAATACCACGGACCATGAATTCCGAGATGCCACAAAAACTCCATGGAAAGTTCTAACAAGGGAGCCACCATCTTGTTAGAATATTGAATTAATTACTCGACAATGGAAATTGACAAACTCTCTGGAACATAAAACAAAACACTGGCAAATGCGTCTGCGGAGCCAAAACAAGAAGAAGAAGAAGAAGACTAATAGTCTGTGCATTATATTATATACTCTATGATGTACACTGTATATAAATAAAGCAAACATTTTTGTGTATGTTTGTAATCGTAATTATCATTTTTATCACTTGTCATATCCTATAATGTAATTATACTCATTAGATTTTTTGGTTGAATCTTGGTTTGTCATGTAGTGGCATTTGTATTTTATACACAATCTTGTATTATCTGACTGTATATTTTGCAAAAGTTTTTTATACTTCTAACTAATAAATGAGTTTATCCTTATAGAGATTATAAGGAGTATTGTTTTTATTGACGTAGTGAATTATCACAGCAAATAAATTAATCTTTAGATAATTGGAGATTAGCTGAAGTGGAAAATTACATTTGACTCACGCGTTATTTCATTTCATCCTTTATATAGTGAATGAAGAAATCTTTTCTAGAATAAAATAATGGATAATACACTATTGAAAGTGTATCCAAAAAAGTGAGTATTAATATTGATATTTTTGTAATAATAAAAGTGTGACATAGAGCTATGAATGTCTAATACTAGGGAATCTAGTATACCCAGTTGGTTAATATGTTATAGTTATTCTATGATCTCTTTATAGCAGCTCTATAAATGGGCACCAAGAGAGTGGCTGTCCATAAGGGGCTATTCAAGTATTAGGTAAGCCGTAAAGAGGGTGAGGAAGTCTTTAATTTGTTTATATTAGTTGACATAAGGGATGGGTAGCTCTGATATGTGAGGCGTGCGATCTTATCTAATGACTGCACCATGCCTGATGGTAAGCACAGTACAGACCAAAAACAATGGCGACCACCGAGTGACACACTATCCATTGCTATCGCTATCGCATCCAAAAATCTATTCAAACATCTGTTTGGTAATAGATTTTCAACTTGGTGTGTTAACTATAGTTAGTCATATAAGTACCTGAAAATGCACTAAATGGTTATGTTCTTTTCATATCTCTTCAATTGTTATTTATCTTTATAAAAAAAGAAAAATAGCTCAGTTGAGAAACGGAGCACTCCACTCATGCAACTAACCGCAGTTTGAATCCTGGTTTAGGTCTTTTTGTAGTCCGGTGAAACTGTGAGGGCCCAACAGGCCAATAACGTAGTGAATTCGAAAATATAAGTTTATCTTTATACAATTTTGTTATGTTATACTTACTGAGCACTGTTACATAAAGTTTGACCTTGATTAATTATGATTATTTTAGGATATGTAAAAACTTGTTTATACATTTGCGTATCATTTTCTCACCAAGTTTCTTTAATTATTGATCCATACTTTATGAATAAAGTGCTTGAATACTGGCTCACAGATATCTAATTTAATTATTTTGAAATAATTACATACTTGAAGGTATTTATAAATTCAAACAGTTTTTCCAAGATTTTAAAGTGTGTAATGTGCATGTGATGCCTTTAATGTTCTAAAAGTTGTGTAGGTTGTGGTGACAGCTAACCATTAGGTTGGCTGTATACACTGTTTACAAAAGAAAACTAAAATATCAATAAACAAAGCCTGTGAACAATGTAAGTTACCTTAGAAGATATCACATAATATTGAGAACACATAATAAGTAGCAAGCATCATATAAAAGTTATTTAAAAAATACATCCAATTAACAAAATTATAAAATATATCTGAAAAATTCTTATTACTGTATTAATAATGTTTTTTCTAGGTTGTTCACTGAGTTACCGCAGACATACAAGCTTTCCGAGGAACAGCATAAATTTTACAAGGATAATGGATATTTAGTCATAAAGGAACTGATCGACTTTACATCATTGTACAGTTACAAGTTAGTATAATAATTATGTAGAAAATTCATTTGAATATACCTGTTCATTACAAAGTGACTACACAGACTACAAAATTTTAAAAAATACTTTATTCAATTTAGACCTCTATCAGATAAAAACCTCGATCAGGTTTATCTTTTTTACGTACATAAATATATTTAAAATACATTAACATTAGAATCCTTTTTTCTAGAAGCACAGAGAGATGTGTCAATCCCAGGCATTGCCATTGTTCATATATTGATCCACAGTATGATAGCCTTTAGACACCAAAACCAACTTAATATGACAATTTACATTCTGGTAAATTTGTAATATAATTTGGAACTATGTTGTAAACCCTAACACTATTAACTAAAACTAAAAACTGTTACTGGTTTTATTGTTCTGAAATATGGGATAACCAGTTTCTAGGATTTAAATCATGTCATCAATGTGAAAATGATGACGATCATTTATTTATCTACCGTACATCACTAGTCGTCTTGCTTGCTTGCTTTTTGATAGCTGGACACAGTGCCTGATTTCGAACTACGTCAATCCAATAAAGTCACTGATGTGTTTATCATCATGTCCATGATGATATGGACACAGTCAAGTTTAGACACTACTGTTTCGTTAATTTTTATATTTTCTATACATTATAGGTACTAGAGTTTGAACACAGTCTCAGCTGATGTTAAATGTAGTCTTAGATAATTAAAGAACTAAAACTAGCAGGAGTGGCTCTCGAGTGCAGCTGCCGGAATACACCAATAGGTGTTTGGTGTCAGATTTTGCCATTGAGCCATAAGCCATAGCTAAATGACTAAGTATGTGTCAGCTGGTGTGACCAGGTACACCTGATGTATTGCATTTGCATATTCTGTCACCATTTCAGAGTAAATAATATAATCATAATCATCATCTTTCAGGCAACGCTTCATACAAATTTGCAAACGACTTGTCGATTCTCCTGCATTTGTGATTAAGGAACCAAGTTTGGTTAGCAAAAACCTGAATCCCGAAGATTATATTAATAAGGTAGGTAATTCTTCATAACATGTTCACTTGAGTTTCCTTAACCAATGGCTTGAGCTTGAACTTGAACTTGAAAATTCTGAGGTCGAATGTAATACAATGTTTCTGACGCAATAAGGACGGAAAATAAATACTTATCCTATGACAGAGTTAGAAAGGATTATGTTATAAAACGAGAGACATAGAATAAGACTATGAAATGGACCTATAGAGACGAGTAAATATTAGAAAGGAATCAGGACATTTTTTTGATTAATTGTTTCAATTGTCACATGTAAATTGTGCGTTCTTTTTTATATTGACAATTATTGGATTTGAATTGAAGTGAAATCTTAAAACAATTTAAACATTCATATAAATGCCCTTTCTAAATATTTGTAATACACAGGCGCACACTAACACACGTACAAACATAAACTCTTACAATATATGGACCAGTAAGTAAGTATTAAATAGAGCAATGTACAATGTGGAGACTGAATATAATAAACACTGGATAATGTAATCTATCCTATTCTCTCGCAAATTAAATCTCGTATAGTTTGTCTCTTTCTATTGGCGCTTTTTAGTTTCATCGTATTTCAAATCACAACAGGGTTATGGAAGTTTTACTTAAAAAATCCTTTTTCATTTCTTCAGTCAGTTTTATTATTTTATTTTTAAAAATGTAACTCCTTAGTTTTTCTCGTGATGTTGCTACTTAAGTTTTATGTTAATTATTGTAGTGCATTATACTGTTAATCCATCTATATTGAAATTATTTTACAACATATTTTATAACAAACTGAATTAACTTCGAACTTTTTTAAACGCATATTTAAAGGCATTTCCTTACAATAATGGTAATATTCTTCTACAAGGACCAAATAGCAACATAATTACACTACTTATTCCTACATTTAGAATTGAAATGCTTAATTTATTTAATGGATAACACAATAAGGAACAGTAATTATTATGTAAATATATTTTTATTTAAGGCATTAAGTCTGAGAGTGCTGTGTTTGTCTTTGTGTATTTCAGTGGCTGTTAAGAATCTAATTATATAATAAAAATTTAATACTACCTATAAAGTGACTCTCATGCCTGACTTGACACTGGCAAAATTCGTATCTACGAGACTACATTGTTAAAGTCGAACATGCAAATATGGTCAAACTTTAAACGCTTTTCCCATAAAATTGATATTTTAAGTTACTTCTTTTTTGTTTAAAAGAGTACCTTGGTCTTAATCTAGAAAAAAATTACCACGATACCGTCATAGAATTATTATAGTTTTAACAACCTATAACTTTTATAAGTGCTACGCATTCTGCGATGTGGTACTTATATTTTTTCCGGTGTACATAAAATATATCAAAATATAAACGACGCAGGTCACTGGTTTCGGCAAGTAAAATGAAATATAGAAGTAAAAAAACCTTTTATTTCTTGCATTTTTAACAAGTTTTGAACAGAATAGCAACCAACTTAAGTCAGGTATGTTTTTGATGACATCTTCCCATCGGGCATTAGAGCTCCCTCTCTTTGTCTTACCCTTAGGTCCCAGAATATCGCCTTTTATGTCCATCTTTGGTCTTGAAAAACGCATCAGCAAGTATTTTGATGAAAATACTAATCCCTAGGTCCAGGAACTGCTATTTGATGATGTATTTATCACTTATGGAGAAAATCCACGACTATTGGACATCCTGTCACAGATGATAGGAGATAATATCACCGCAGTACACAGCATGTTCATCAATAAACCACCAGGGACTGGTCGCCATCCACCTCATCAGGTGAATTAGTTAATATTTTTGGAGATAATAGTATCCAGCATCTCTTTCACAATAAAATCTTTATTTCTTATGATTTTTATAAGACTTTTGTTTATATTTATTGTTTTGTTTGTTTATTTGTTCCATGATTCCTGAAATAAACAATACCATCAATTATCAATATATTCAGCATACTGTAGTCCGCGTCAAATGTTATGGGCGCTCTGAATGTAGCTTTAAATTTGGCTTTGCGCATAGTACAGTGAAGAAGTTAATACAAAACAAATTCAAAATCCATAAGAATCAAGAATGTGGCAATACAACGACCATATTACAAATTTCAAAAGATTTTGTTGAATAAAGATGCGACTTCGATTGTGTCATCTTGTAAACGCTTTGACTGCTAATTTACGTAAACTTCTTTATTTTACATACGTATAGAATATATGCAAAATATTAGATATAAAAATGAACAGATAATAAAAATTTAATCATTACTGAGGTAATAAAACAACAGTAAAAACTAGAAATGGACAATGGTAGCTGAAAAATAGACAAAGCTAGAAAAATTACAGTACGCCACATATTGTATTTGTCAGTTATAAATAAAATCCAAATAACGTTTAATCACATGGTTGGGGAGTTTTGGGTGATCGCGTACTTTAATTGAATGATCTGCCTTATGCAGTATTTGTTTCTATCTATGGGTTAAATCTTGTAACATATATTGTGCAGGTATTATATGTTACAATACCGTTATTGTAAATAAAATATATTCATAATAAATAAATAATTTGTAATAATCAACACCTTCCATAGAAACATCATTTTTCGAAGTGGATGGGTCTTCTAATAATGATAAATATACAAGAAAAAGAAAACAACGAAAATAGCAATAACATGTAATTAACAACAACAAAACTAAATGGACTTCTGAATGCAACTGTACTGCAACTAATAATGACAGGACACATGTCTCAACGTGGGTGAAATAGGGGGCGAGGTACGCGCGCGGGCGAGCGCCGCTCCCCTTTTACCTCACTGCGTCCCTCTGGTACCTGAATATGTGTTCTGCGCATCTACTTCAGAGCGGTTAAAAAGTTTGACGCGGATGTATATTTTTAGCTGTATGTCAATGTTAATTTGATAATTTTTTTTTTAGTGATTCATTTTCTTCACTTCTATTATGTTTGATACCTTTGATAACTTCTATTCGTGATAACAAAACCGCTGGTGAGAGGGAAGAAAATATCTTGCGGTATTAAGCTCACCCGTGTACAAACTAAAGAGTGGAATACAGTATTCATTACTTTATTCAATTTGACTTGAGTGACTCTTGAATGTTTGGTTCAAGCAAGCCAAGCGCCCTAAGCGTCAAATATATCATCTGTCCAAACCTTAAACGACTGATCCTAATATTTCAGGATCTGTTCTACTTCCCTTTCCGTCCAGCGGATAAGATCATAGGGTCTTGGACTGCAGTAGACCATGTCCACCTCAACAATGGATGCTTGTACGTGATACCGGGGTCACATAAAGCTGAGACACTGTATCCACATGGTGACGTAGCGGTAAGTTATTTGGCAGTACGAAATAAACTTGGATTTATGTGCAGTAATTTTAACCAAAAAACAAGGACTGGTACCACATTTTGATGTTAGCTGTTTCTTCTTATACATTCCATTTTTTTAATTGAATTATAATATGAAAAGTATAAAACTAGCTTTTGTCTGCAGCTTTGCTCGTGTTAATGTAGCATTGACATATTCGTTGGGAACAATACTTTTTTTTTAGAGATGAGAGTCCTTATTGATCGTACTTTTCTGTACCCCTGATAGTGAAATTTCACAAAATCGATTGAGCAGTTAAGGTGTGGGAGCGTAACTGACATATACATTGTAATATTAGTTAGCATAGTTTCAAAATCATAAATCATTTATTCAATTTAGGCCCTGAGAAGGCGCTTATGAACGTCAACACTACCACCGGTTCTGAAAAACTTCGGTATTTTCGTTTACTTTGTTGTTTAGGAATTGGCAGTATAATAACCATCAATGGACAGATTTAGTTCGTTTCATTCCGATATACACGTATTCATTTGTGAATTATGCAATTTCGATTGTATGGTTCACAAATGTATATATGTATGAATAGCTTAGAATAGTTAGCTAGGTCAGACGCGTCTTTTTCCAGGTAACAGCCCAAGCCGAGGTGCGCGTGCGCCCTTGTGTATGTTACCTAAAACCCAAATCGGTTGAGTGCCTTAAGCGCCAACCTTAGTAGTCCGGTGAAGCTGTGAAGACCCTGCCGGGTCAATAGCGTAGTCAGTTCGAGAAAAAAAAATCAATGGACAGTTATTTTCTACTATCGTTGTTGTAATTTTATTTCATCATCAGATATACTTATTACCCGTGGTACTTATCAAGAAATCCACTTATCAACAATAGTATCATACTTATCATTAAATCCAGTGTCTTTATTTTAACGACAATTACCTTGTGGTTTTTTTATATGATTGTCTTATCGATTATTGTCCTCCACCGTCAGTAGATGACATAACATCATTGCTGGGGATTGAAGGTGGTAGAATACATGCGAGATTTGACTGCGGTGCCGTCGTTCCTAGTATTATATGTTTTATAGGACGCAGGGAAATTGTATCATGGTATACTGGATGAGAAGACACACGCACCTGTGGAGAAGAGAGTCCCTCTGGAGATGAGCCCCGGGGATACTGTATTTTTGCATCCTTATTTAGTACACGGATCTGGACCCAACATCTCTAAGGTGAGTAACGACATAATGGTATAACTTGCATTATTGCGTTTCGTTAGGTCAGTGAGAGCGCCGGAGGCCCACCTTCCATCACCCTCCTTAGCATTTAAATTTACCTAACTTCAAACCTATGAAAAATATAAAATAATGCTGTTCTCAATAATTCCTTGAGAAAGAGATTATATAGTTTACTAGCTGTTTCCCGCGGATCCGCACGCGCTTTTCAAAAATGTATTAAAGAAATGTAAAATTGTAAGTGGGTGTATACATTACAGAAAAGCTTTTACAAAAACATTTGTAACTACGACACGCACGCCAAATGTAATGTGTACATTAGATTTATGAATACAAACGGTATATCGAATGGGATGGGATTTATCATCAGCAACATACCTGGAACTTCAACCTACTATATACCAAACTCAGTGCTCACTTAATAAGAAAGTAATGCAAATTATAAGCTATACATTATCGAACAATATATCTTAAATCTTTTATAATGTAAATATAATATGCCCGTATTGTCGATATACTTAAGTTATTCTTATACGTTGCTATAATCACTGAGTTATGTAGAAGCAAACGCGGTAAATAAAATAATATAGCCGCCAAATTGACCAAAAATATGATATAATTCATATTACATACAGATATATGACTTTCAATTATGTATATTGACATGTACAGGCTGATCCAGTTCGAGTAATTTTCGATTTGATTTATTCCTTGAACTCTGAGGAATGTTTATATGGAGACAAAAATTTGAAAAATTGCACAGAAAAACCTTAAAATCAGATTTCTTTTTTCGTAATCATGAACGCAGCTTCAAATTACTTTTAGTAACTTGAACGCATCCGTAATTACGATGCTTTTTTTGGTTTTTGATTTGACGAATATTTACCATTGTACTGCAGTTTGCTTTAAATATTTCGCTTTCTCAATTTGTATTCCGGAAAAGAGAACAGTCTCTATGGGGCAGGTCTAAAAAGGTAGACTAAGAAACAAAATCATAAGGCGAAACGAAGTTCGCAGGGGCAACTAGGTAATTTAGGTTTTTTATTCGCCTTCGGCTGTAGTGGAATATCCGTAATGCTTGAACTGATTTTCACGGGACTTTCACTGGCAGATAACTTACCTTATAAGAAGTAACTTAGACTATTTTATTTTGTTACTAAAGACTTCGTCCGCAATATCCTACTATCTCCTAATTGGTTGGACCGACTTTCACGGGGCTTTTACGGGCAGA
>MU159597.1:926673-970463 GCA_015888305.1 Antheraea pernyi | reverse complement strand
TAAAAAGTAAAATTCCCGTTAAAATAGGTCCAGCCATTTTGGAGATTACCCGCAACAAACAGAGAAAATATACTAATATAAAAATATAGACAAAGCATAAAGAAAAATTTTTTTTGATCATTTGTTGCCATATCCATTCATCAAAAAGTTGTTATTTTAATTGTACATACACAAACTTTATTTTTATACTACGTAATAGAGAACAGATACAAAATTAGAAATAAAAGTAGTTTAGAAAATGTTTGCGATAGAAACTTACCACGTTACCATGGCAACGTATATAATACTAACGCTAACGAAATCTTTATTTGAACAATTTTGTTTTATGATTATGAAGACTAAGAAGATAATAAAGATGGATAAAATAATGTACGACATTTTATATAGAAGATGGTGGCCGTCTTGTTAGAACTTTCAAAATACTTTTTATGGCAAGTTAGAATCCGTGCTCCGTAATATTATTCCCCATTCAGTTCACATATGCACTATAACCGAACTATAGTACGTAAAACACCACCAACATTACGAAGTATAGAGACAAATAACGCAAGATTATGAATAAAATATAAAATTCACTACATGAGATTCCATGATTCCAAGATTTGAGTGTAGGATGACTAAGTGTCTAGTCGAGGTATTTCTTTTTTAAATAGTTCTTAAACCGAGAATATCTGTTCGTATTACAGAACTATAGGAAAGCGATAACGTTTCACTTTGCGAACAGCGATTGCGAGTACATAGATTTGACTGGGACAGTACAAGAGGTCGTTGTAAGGGATATTGAACGAACAGCCCGAGACAAAGGGTTCCAGGGGATCTCTTATAAGGTGAGTATGTGAAAAGGACCGTCCTTTGTAGATGCCATCGCCTTCACTCTTTCTTTACCTATTATATCTACAACATATTTCATAATATTATTTTCATTTGAAAACAATATCTTCGTTGTTAATTTTAAATGCCGACGCCTGTCATGGCGTTAGACGTCACATCCCTCTAAACAATACTATTTCTCTTCGGTATTTACTAGTTTCAATATCAGAACAATGTTTGGGAAGGTATGACGTCAGGCGCTCTGATTGGTGTTTCTAGTCACGTGATACCCAAATTGAATTGATTTTTTTTCTTGTTTAATTATAGATAATACAATAAAAACTATGAAAAATAAAAATTCTCGATCGGTGTCTACGACCTAATTAACGTGGGATTAGGTATCGGTAAAATTTTCTAACCCTGCATTATTTTTTTGCGTAATATAACGAAGCTAATAAAACTATTAAATATTATGTGTTAGATATAGTATAAGCTATTATGTGTAAGAGAATTACGACGAACGAGGTTATACATTATACATGTGCATTTAATAGAACTGATCTCTTCTTTTGACCTAATCTCTGAAATGTCCGAACTAATTTTCACGACACTTTTACTAGCAGATAGATAACATTTCAGAGCACATGCGTATAAGATTTTATCCTTTTATCGTATTTTTGTCATTACTACTTAACTTCCATAGAAAACGTTCATTTAACCTAGATAATACTTTTAAAATTCCACTAAAAGTTTCGTGCAAGTAGATTAAGCCGTTTTGGAACACAGACCGGATAAACAGACATTTTAATTTTGCCTATATGAATAGTTTAATAATGTATTCTTTAATAAAACATTGCAGGACATATGGAAATACAAGAGTAAACAAGTCAAAGGCATCAGATCGAATTTGTGAGATAACGTTCACAGAAGATTCCAGAAATAAACGGGTTATGGGGATTTTAGTACACCAGATGTATAATGTGAATACTTTAAAGGGTTGGGGTTAAAAAAATCGTGATATATCTTGGGATGTTCCTTCAGAAGCGTGTCTTCTTATTCTGTTAGTTCACGTTCTCGGACCTCGGACTATCGTTCCCAACTTCACACTTTCGCTTGCAACAACTCGCGTCTGGTTCAGGACTTTCTTTTACCGCGAGGAGATCTTGCATAGGAATTCCGCACTCTGGGGGAAATGTTTTTTGTGATAAATCCGTTATTTTTAGAGATACGAAACAACTGTATAGCACTTCCCTTTTGGGTCACTTTTTATATTTTTAATTTTAATGAAATTATTTTATATCAATAAAGGTTTTTATTTATTTTACAATTGTTTTCTTTTTCCATTATTTTATTAAAATTATCTGTTGCCGCAGATTCGTACACTTAAAAATTATTTTATTATTTAACAGGGACTATGAGCTCTATCCAAACAAAAACCGAATTAATCTTATATAATTTTTGGTATTAGTTACATATACTGATACATACCCTACCATAAAGGCAACTATGTATATGTGTATTGCATAAAGGTGCTGGTTCAGGGGGGGTGCGGAAATTACGGATTGCGGACTCACCGGTATTGATGATGCGGGTTTGAAAGCAGTTCACTCGCGGCGATATACAATAGGCACTTTTTTTTTTGCTTCTATGAGGTTTTTACACCAAACTTCACAATATTAGTGATCGGTGACTTGCAATTCTTGCGTATGAATATGCGAGGTATCGTTTTCGTTGCGTCCGCGGTAAGGATCGTGGCGTAAGTGAAAGTGATTGGAAGGAAGGAAGGTGGGCGGAAGGGATGCTTGTGCGTTCGGAAACCTAAATATATAATGCATGGCAACAGTATATATATATAGGCAACCATCTATATACAGGCGAGTAAGTGTCTTGAAATATTCACGATATCACAGGGTTCGGAACAACAATTATAAGGTTAATCAATCTACCTCCTTAAATTATGCATATCTCATTTCCAAATTTCTAGTGTGTATTATAAGCAGAGATTGGCGTAATTTGATTATTAATCTAAATGAATGTAATCATGGTTCAGTAACAAAAATGATGTGATTATTTGTATTCGATATTTTAGTAGCAGTTTATACCGCTATTCGTACCGTACTCGCTTATGAATAATTCCAAACATACCTGAAAGTCTAAAATTCATTGGCTGATGATTAATCTTTCGTAGCTGGGGTAAGTTTAAATTGACAAAGGTTGAATACAAAAAAATAATTAAATGATGTCTTATTTCTACATTAATTTTCTGATATTAGTCATAATCTTTAATCTGATTACAATTTTGCCCAACACTCATTATAAGATACTTTGCCTTATTAAAAAAAAAAAATTGAAAACAGTCGGCCAAGTTTTGTTTTGAAATCTATACTTCCAGTTTCTTACATTAGAAAAAAATGCATTTACATAAACTACTAAATACCTATTTATTAGTTAACTAATTACGAAGGATGCAAAAAAAATTCAACATTTTACTGTATATATTTTAATATAATTAAAATTTAAGTTACAATTAAACTACTACTAGAGAGGTGACGACCGATCGATGTTAGAATAAGAAGTGTCCTCCTTGGGCGCGATGCCTCAGTCGTAAACTAAATATGCTGAACAAGTGCTTCAGCGCCTCGTGGCTAGGTGGTGTCGCAACAGCGGGCAGCGGGTTGCACGTGTTGCAGCGTTAGCTCTTTTGGCTCGTGCGATGATAATGTGGGTCACCGCCTAGTCATCGGCATGTAACAAACTAGCTGATAGCGCGGCACACCTCGGCTTTGGCTTTGGTGGGAATCACCTCCTGCTCTCTTTCTCCCGCGCCCGGTGCCACGACGCCGTCTGGCCTCTGGTGCCTCGATCCCTCTCTCTAGCTCCCTTAGCGTCTTCCTTCTGGAGCATAAACGACTCACAGAATGAGATCACTGCACTCCACGATTCCTCGTTGCTCACCATAGCCCGCACGACAGACGGGAGCGAGAGATCCCCACCGATGGTGGACATCAACTCACTCCGTTCGGCGGCCCATGCCGGGCATAATTCCAGGGTATGTCGAGCCGTGTCCAGGTTGTCACCACAGTGGTGACATTCCGGCGTCGGTGCCTTTCTCATTACGTTGTGCAAGAATCGGCCGAAACACCCGTGGCCAGAAAGTACTTGCACAAGCCTATATGTAAGCGCGCCGTGGTGCCTATCTATCCATTGCAGGAAAACTGGACGAATCGCCTATATGGTCCTGATTCCTGCACTAGGCAAAGCTAGCGCGATCTGCCAGATATGAAAGGACTCCTGCTCTAGATGACATTCCGGCGTCGGTGCCTTTCTCATTACGTTGTGCAAGAATCGGCCGAAACACCCGTGGCCAGAAAGTACTTGCACAAGCCTATATGTAAGCGCGCCGTGGTGCCTATCTATCCATTGCAGGAAAACTGGACGAATCGCCTATATGGTCCTGATTCCTGCACTAGGCAAAGCTAGCGCGATCTGCCAGATATGAAAGGACTCCTGCTCTAGAGTTGCTCTTCGCACTTTTGTCTCCTTTGAAAGAATTCTGTCCTCGCGCGCAATACAGTCATCGTACCAGTAATATAGCTCCGCCTGCGAGCGTGCCACCAATTTCCACGGAATTGATCTCGATAGTAGGCATGCAGCCTCTTGGAATATGGGTCTTATATCCGCGGATAATCCGATTCGCCATTATGCGCTGCAGGTTCCGTAGAATTGCGCTATTGTGAGGCGAAAGGTCCCTGTACCAGACAGGGGCACCATATAGGGCCATCGAACGGATGACATTTAGGTATAGCAGGCGGCATTCGGCGCCAGCACCGCCTAGGTTTGACAACAATCTCGCGAGGGCTGAAGCGCTTTTCATCACCTGTGGAGCCAGTTGGTTGAAATGGTCCTGAAATTTCCAGCGGCCGTCTAGAATTAGACCAAGATATTTTATCCTTGGAACTACATTTACACGCACTCCATTAACATTTAAACCTAGCAGTAAAGACCTAATATATATATATTTATTATATTTATAGCAGCTTAAAATGGAGATGTGGCTCGTATCCCAGATAACAGATGGACAACAACCATAACTCTGTGGAACGGGCCTCACGGATATACAAGTAGAGGTAGGCCAAAAGCTCGATGGAGAGACGAACTATAATCTATAGCACGTAGGAGCTGGATAGACATTGCAATGCTGACTCTGGAGGAGGCAATGACCCGAAAATTAATCCACGTAAATTAATGATTAAAAAAATGTATTTTAATAATGTAGCAAAGTAGAGGAATAGCTTTTCTTTTTTTTTTTATTACTATACGTAAGTGTCATATGCAGAAGAGAGAAAAAATAATGGGGGTGGTGCATGTGTGTGTGTGTGTATGTGTGTGTGGATGCGTGTGGTGTGTGTGTGTGTTGTATGTGTTTAATATTCATATTTGACAGAATAATACAGATAACATTATTTCCTAGATACTAAGAAAGTCAGTGAATTCCGCTAACTTGTGATATTTTTTTCAGTCTCCTCATGATTCAGTTTAAGGAGCTAATTTTTTATACGCTTTTTGCATTCTTTGTAAATGAGAGATTAAATTATTATTATCATATATTACAAAATTATTATAGATACGATTTCATTACGAACATTTCATAATCATTATCATTTCATTAATATTTAATAACTGGTTTATTATCCACGCTGGAGAGTTATTATTTCAATAACAAGGTTCCGGCAATGGCCATGAGATCTTAATGTATCTCATAATTAGTGCCTCATTAATTTGATCTTACATTACGGTTCTATGCTCGGAACCAAGAAATTACTCAGAGATAAGGGGCACTTGTTTATCACTAATAAACTCAATAAAAAGCTCTAAAACACTGCATTTTATGCATAAATGTTAATCCAAGTCTTTCTTCAACTTTAGGAGTGTAAATTTAAGCACCATGTCAAGCGGGTTTTGGTGTGAAAAGGTTATTATAGAGTGCATCAATATGTGAACGGCGGTGATGTCTGGAATTGACACCTATCTCTGTGCATTCACTAAGAACTACAGTAATCTATATCTATACTAATATTATAAAGAGGTAAAGTTTGTGAGTTTGTGATGTTGTGGGGAGTAATTTCAGGAACTGGTCCGATTTGAAAAATTCTTTCAGTGTTATATAGTTCATTTATCGAGGAAGGCTATAGGCTATATATCATTACACGAAGACCAATAGGAACGGAGCACCAATGAAGAATGTTTCAAAATCGTTTTTTTTTCCTCTTCAGAGCTTCTGGTGTGTGATAACGTTAGCTCAAAGTAACTATTCCACGCGGACGAAGTCGCGGGCAGATGATAGTAATATTATAAGGGGGTAAGGTTTGTGAGGTTGTAGGAGCTAATATACGGATCTACTGAACCGATTTTGAAAGTTCTTGTACCAATAGAAAGCTACGTTATTTGTGAGTGTCATAGGCTATATATATATTAACCCGAAATACTTTTTTGTGGTAGTCGTTGTGGTAGTTCAGTAGGTTACATTAGTAACAACATCATTGTATGAACGTCAACAGAAATTATCATTTATGCGGGAGGGGAAGGGAGGTGAGCCTCCGGGGCTCTCACTGACCGTTTGGTCAGAATCGCAACAGTGGTAGTACCCCGGGCGAGCCGACACATTCATGCTGAAACCAGTAGTAGCTTCAGCTACACCTCTTTATAATATTATTATAGATTTAATTGTCTTCAGTTTGATTTAACACTACGTAGCTGACAAACGCGTTCTCGGAATAAAAATGTTTTACGAACGAATCAAGGTATCAGCGAGGCGGTATGTTAAATTTTTTTATTTTCTAGATTTTTATTTTTGTTCATAATATATACTATCTCTACTAATATTATTAAAACGTAATGTTTGCGAATTTATCACCTTGTAGGGGGTAATCTCAGGGACTACTGGTCCGATTTGAGAAGTTCTTTCAGTGTTAGATAGCTCGTTTATTATATATCACGCTTAGACCAGTGGGAGCGGAGTACCAATTAGGAAAGTTTCAAAATTGTTTTTTTTTTCTTTTGAGAGCTTCCGCTGCGTGTTGGCGTTTGTCCACGCTGACGATGTCGTGGGCAGAAGCTATAGAGAATAAATTTCTTATTTCTAAACTAGCTAACTGCTGCCCATGAATCAATAAGGAAACTAGAACAGATTCAATAATACCTATATAAATGTATACGTAAGCATGGGAGGAGGTAAGAAAATTGTTTACTTTTGCTGACAAGGGGGGAAGATCAGAAAATACCTAAAATTTTTACGTAATACTTAAGCGATCCCATACGATAATGTATATTTTAAAGAAGCCTTCAGAGAAGTCAGCAATGATTTATTAAAATATAACGTCTTATTTGCGAAGGTGTTTCGACTAATATAAAATTAAACCGTGACCACTTGCATGTATAACACATGTACAGTAGGTTAATTAGAAATTTAAATCATAGTTACTCTTTTCTTTAATTATACATGACGAAGGAATGTTGTTTGCCTGATGAGACTAAGGGATCGTCCATTAATTATGTGAGGTCTTTTTGAACATTCTATGACCGCTCCCTCCTGAATCTTACGTGAGATCTAACAATATTTGTATTTTGATTACAAATGCGTTGGATTTATTTTAAGAAGTCGAGGCAGCCATGATGACTGCCTACAGAAGTGACAGCCCAAAAAATTGAATTCAAATTGTGTTCTCTTTTGAATTTTAAAATGAGTTTTAGTGTGACTTGAAATTTCATAATTTGTAAATTGAAATTATTGAAATAAGTCTCTCGTTCGCATCTATTTGCACTCCGAATAATAATTATATACATACCTCTTATACAGTTTATTAATTCATCAAATATTAGATGTATACAGGCCGCTATACTACGCTAGTATGGCGTAAGCCGGACAAGCGCAATACGGTCGGTCACGCTTACTAACATGTCATGGCGCGAAATTATAAATTTATCATCTGCCAAAAAAAAACCGCTCAACGCGCCTAAAGAAGTCTTAACTTCAAGAAACACAATTAACTTTATCCATTTTATTGTTACTATTATTAGATTTTATTACAATTATTATTACACTACATTTCAATGTATAAATACTAAATCGCTTTACATCCATTCATGGATTTTAATATATAGCAGAATTCTGTCAGATTTCGACATATTTAAGTCCAGAAACATGTTTTACTTGAAATTATTTTTAGCCCGATAAAAATCACGTAATATTTCCGTAAGTGTACTTGAATTTGATTATCTGTAAATACCAAAGTGTAATGTGTAATCATAACAAGGAAAAATGAGAAAAAAAACAGTTTCTTACTCCTTAGATGTCAGTTAATCTGATTCGTGTATTTGTTACCAATAATATTTACAAACTAGTTCCCTAATTAACTATTCTGCAAGAGAAATCTATTGCAAAGATTAATTTAAATTTACATTATATATCAATCAAGCTCGTTATACAGAGGGGAAGATATTTGGGACTTATCCCCCCCGAAAACTTACATAAATAGGATCATGACCACTGTGAAGTACGAAGTAGATATAGGTTGCTCAAACAAAACAACTAAACGGCTTTTCTTGATTGATTTGATAGTAGTTGCCATACTTCAATATGAAGAAACAGACAATGCGTTTTTTACAGAGTTCACATGATTGTTTCAATGTTTTTATGTACACGCACCACTACTTAAAGCCTGCGTTCCTGATAAAATCTCTTCAAGAAAATCACAAAGCATATCTTTGACTAATATTTAGTATTTGTTTCATTAAAGTCGGTTCAATCTATCAAATGTTATTGTAATATTAATGGCGACGCGACTAAAGTACTAAAGAAACGTGGATAAGTAATTAGACCTTAATACGTTGACGATGACTTTATTAGTCACTGCTTGTAACATAAGGTTCCATGTGGACGAAGTCGCGGGCACAGCTAGTTATGAATAACATTTAAAATCGACTACATGATGTTCCAAGATTCTACGAAAAACTCTTGTAAATGATTTTGTTATTACATATACAGTCAGCTCTGTCGTTTGAAGTCGATATTTGACTATTACTGCCGTCGCCTTACTTTTGCGAATTACATATTAAAAATTGAATAAACAGCGTAAGCATTGACCTACTTTGGTACAAAAATTGCTAAAGTGGTCGTTCTTGAACTTTGCACCTCGATTCGCCGAACTTTATTCATATAATTATTATCTTCTGCCCACGTTTTCTCTCTCGCGTTGATATAAATTTTACCTATCACTCGAGACCAGTATTTTTTTTTGTATGAAATGTACTCTATGTTCTTTTCTGTACTCCTGACAATGTGTACGCAAAATTCCGTTTAAATATTGTTGATACAAATTCGACTTATGGAATTTTTTCGTACGAAATTTAATACCGAATAAGGATTAATCATTCATTTCATTGAAATGAAATTTTCCTCATAGCTTACGCAAGTAAATTATCGTTATATATATAGATATAATTCTTCTGTCCGTGTGTGACAGAACTCCTCCTAAACGGCTGGACCGTTTTTTTGTGTCTGTTCAGTTGGATTCAAGAATGGTTTACTCTTATGCCCAAGGGGTGTCAAATAACATCATAAGATTTGAGACACTCAAGCCAACCTCACCTGCACGTGGTGCACCCTGCTGATTCACGAACGAGGCAAAGGCGAAAGCGGGGTGGTATGGTTTTACAGCCTGACTGGGTCGCAACCACCATGTATATGAAAAAATCCGTCATAGTGATTCGCTTCTGCGGGTCGCGTTTCGGGATCAGCCTATGCATATCCAGCTTTTCGCAGGCCGGCATGACAGCGGCGATCGGCGATGGATAGTGTGTCACTCGGTGGTCGCCATTGTTTTTGGATTGTACTGTGCTTCCCATCAGGTATAGTACAGTCACTTTGCCGTGCTACAATAAAAACAACTGGACCCGTTAGGTGGCTTTGCGGTCGACTTTTAGGACTTCTTTTTATACAAGCCGGACAACTACCGTAGAGCGTAGAGCTTTCGTGGTCACATTTAACATATAGAATAATATCAAAACGAATACTAATAAACAACAAAGAAAACATTAGTTCAAGTTTGTTCTAAACCTTTAAAAGTGTGACAACAATATTTTTAAATGTAAAATAATCACACCTCGATTCAATGAACAATTTTAAATGTGCGCTTTTCAAGCTTAATCATTATGAAGCTTATAGTGGGAATGCCGCACGGTCAAATAAAGGCATTCGCTTCCGTATTTATTACACTAATTCGGTTTTGCGTAAATCACCTGATTTTGAGCTTATATCAGTTTTGCATTTCTCCAGATAATTAGGTCAAATATTAAGTACCTATTTTTTTACTTGGTTTAGAAAGAGAATCGATTAATGACTATCATGTAAAAATATTGCTAGCGATTAACCAGTCGCGCTGTATACAAAAAAAAAACTTTAATCAGCGTTATTTAAATGGAATAAAATCGAGTGCTATGTTGAAAATTTTAAAATTTAGTGTTTGACTTGTTTCATGATTTTTATATTGAAACTTCTTCTGAAATTGAAATTCTGATCGGCGACCTTTTTGTGTGACGAATAGTCGTGGGAGTAAATACTGTGTCGGGTAGAGTGTTGAAAACATCGGTTCTCGTCCGATCACCGAAGTTAAGCAACATCTGGCGCGGCCAGTACTAGTGGATGAGTGACCGCCTGGGAACACCGCGTGATGTTGGCTTTTCGTATTGTATTTTTTTAATCAAAATGTTATCCTGTAATACAAACGTTTCACTTGAGTCGTGTACCTTTACGACACACACTGTTTTTCTGTGATCTATCCTAAAATATTCTGAGCGTAGAACAAAAAAATATCGACTTATTCTGGCACACATATATTCAACCATGTATTTAAGCAAGATAAGAATTATATATTTATGTTACATCTATACATATAATAAGAATGTATATCTAACGTGTCTATACATTTTAGATGTCTGTGAAAACAATTGTTGCACGTGTCTTGGTATAAATAATAAAATACATTTCAATCATTTAGAAATGTCTTTTTCTGGCTGTTCGTCTGTATGTGTGTCTGTTTGTTTGAACACACATCACTGTTAAAGCACTACGTTCACGATAAAACTATAAAGCCATCAAGATAATCATAAAGCATATCCTCGAGTAACATGTAGTCTTAATTTCATTAAAATCGGTTCATTCTATCAAAAGTTATTGTAATTTTAATGACGACGCAACCTAAGTACGAGAGAAATGTAAATGGACTTAATATATTCAGATAATTTTATTCGTCACTGTTTTTATACGTTAAGTTCCACGCGGAGGGAGTCGCGGGCACAACATTTTTTTTAATTTTATTAAGTGGTAGAGCCACGCTTAAGCTATTAATAGTTTCAGCATGAGTGGGTCGGCTCGCCCGGGGTACTACCCGACCCACAGAACCACCCACGTGAACTAACAGTGCTTGCATTGTTGCGTTTCGTTCGGTCAGTAAGATCGCATAAGCCCACCTTCCCTCCTGCTCCCACCCTTCCTCCTCTACCCAAGCACAGGCAGGCAACGCACTTGCGACTCCCCCGGTGTTGCTAGTGTCTATGGACGGTGGTGATTACTTAACATCAGGTGACCTGTTCGTTTGCCTCTTATGATATAAAAAAATTACACCCTAATCTATTACAAAGTTTTACTTATTTAGGGTGTCGGCGAACTCAGCGGGCAAGTTCTCCAAAGCCTCTGGCAACCTTCTGACCAAGGAAGATATGGAATTTTATAAAGAAAATGGCTACATTGTTATCAGAAGACTAATCGATCATGATTCTTTGTCTAAATACAAGTAAGTTCATATTAATCTCTCTATGTTTCAATAGGAGGTCGAAACGACCACATACACGTATTTACTTCTATAGGTTGCTTCAACTGATAATACAACAACACAGAGTAACTGGGCACTGGAAAGACTCATAACTATAATATAGTTTCATTAAAGGTTTTCCCTTCGTACAAAGTTCACTCATTAAAAAACAATAGAAAGTAATCATAATCATCATCATCAGCCTGTAACAAACCCACTGCTGGGCCATAGGCGTCTTACCTAAGGAAGGTATAGTTATAAACACCACGTCAGCCCACGGCGTATTTGCGATTTCAAACTCCGAGAAATCCACAGTTTTATATTTTTCCCACATACGGTGGTACTACAAGAACATTTCTCAGGTTCAGGTTTCCTCACGATGTTTTCCTTCACCGTCAGCCGATAGTGTTACCAATTTAAATAATAAATGTAAGCGAATTTTGAAAGAAAAACGTTGCTACACGCCGGGGTTCGAACATGCGGACATCTGAATGATATTCCACCGATGAAGCGACTAGATGAGTAACAGCATGGCTGTTTTTATTTTATTTTCTCGAACTGTCTTAGCTATTTACCAAGCAAGGTCTTAACAGCTTCACCGGACTACTAAGGCGAGCGCTTAAGGCACTCAGCCGATTTTATTTTGACAACTAGCTCAAGGGTGCGCGGCACACCTCGGCTTTAGCTGTTGCCTTGTATATGCAATTTGCGACCTATGTAAGCTAACCTAAGCTAAGCTAACTATTCATGAATATTCATATATGAGTTGTTGAAACATATATGTGTACCAAGCATACTCAAAAATATTGTAGGTGGTAGAGCCACGCTGAAGCTATTACTGGTTCCATCAATAATGGATCGGCTCACTTGGGGTAGTACCACCCGACCCACAAAACATTGACGTGAAGTAACAGTGTTTGCATTGTTGCGTTTCGTTTGGGTCAGTGAGAGTGCCGGAAGCCCACTTCCCTTTCCCCCCTCCCCGTCCCCTCCCCGTCCCCTCTACCCCACTCCCCAAACACAAACTGGCAACGCAATTACGACTCTCCTGATGTTGCAAGTGTCTATGGACGGTGGTGACCATTTAACATCGGGTGACCCGCCTGATCGTTTGCCTCCTATGATATAAAAAAAATAAAAAAATGCCTTCTATGAACATACTTTACCCATATACCATTCTTGGTCTGTTTATTTTTTGTTGACTTATGTGTATTAAATATGGTATTACAGGCAACATTTCTCGGACATATGCAACGGCAAGGAACAGAGTGTGACACTTGTTAAAGAGGTGCCTTTAATTGCAAAAGATAGGAAATTAGAAGAATATGTCAATAAGGTGAGCAAATATTGTTTTCCGAGTAATGAAACTATCTATAACACTAGCAAACGTCTGCAACTTCGTCCTGGTTTTTCCTATATATACTCAATTATTTAAAATCTTTATACATATAATAAATCGGTGGCTAGATCAATACTGTACATTAAATATCTTTATGAAAATTATAATCGGGGTGGGTTTTGTTTTCGATATAGAAGCCAAAAATATCTTATTTAAATGCCCGTCTTTCTGTCTATTTCTGTGTCCGAGTATCAATCTGAAAGTACTGAATCAATTTTGAACCATTGAACGAAAAATGACACAGTGATAACTAATATTATAAAGTAACATATAGAGTAATTTTGTCCCATAAAACGCAAGGAGTATTCCAGTGTAAATGACAAAAGTCAAAAATTTGTGGTATATGAAATTCTTGATGGATTTTAATGACATTTTCTATGTGTTATTGCAGACAAATTAGCCAAAAATGCAAGCGAATGCACATTTTTGACATACAACTTCTCATATTCATATTTCTGACATATGCCAGGTGACTGTTGAAAGGTTAACATCCTTCAATAGTGGGATAGTTCATGGTCAAATTTATATTTAAACTAATACTAATACACAATAAAGAGAATCTTAGATAAAAAGTATGCGTTTAAAAGTATGCGAACGATACTTTAAACATAAAAAAATCACACCTAGGTTCAATGAACAGAAAACTGTAGGACAGACTGTTACACTCGTACATATCTTATAGATGGCGCCACGTTTTAATTTTGAAAATAGTTATCATAATTTTAATTGAACCTGTTGTAACCGGGTCACAGTACCGCGTGGCCGGGTGAGCTATTAATTAATTAAAATATGTTGCAGATTACTGTGTAATGACCACAGTCGATTATACGTGTTTCACTCCGTCACGGAGCATCTTCAGATCGATGTCGGTTCTTCCGTTGCAACCGGGCGAGTTCTGTAGTTTGACTCATTTCTCCCTTTACCACCACTTTTGCGAGAATTTACAGTACAAGAATCAACCGTCCACATTTTCTACTATCTATTTACTGACGGTTCAAGTTGTCTAAAAGGGATCTTTTAAATGTCAAATGTTGTACTTCACCAGATCCAGGATATACTGCACGATGAGGTATTTATGACGTACAGCGAAAACCCCAAGACCCTGGACATCGTATCCCAGTTTGTAGGAAATGAGATAACAGCTATAAACCTTATGCTTATCAACAAACCACCTGGAACCTTGCGTCACCCGCCACACCAGGTTAGTTAATTTCTCATCCATTGGTGAACATGTTATATAGCATGATTTTTGGCTGATGATTCAGCTTGTAAGTGACCCACTGCAGAGATATAGGCCTCTTCCCGAAAGAAGGTATGGGTATAATCACCGCACCAGCCCACGACGTATTAGCGATTTCAACCTTTGAGAAATCCACAGTTTTACGTTTTCTCACATACAGTATTACTTCAAGAACATTTTTTCCGGTTCAGGTTTCCTCACGATATTTTGCTTCACCGTCAACTATAGTGTTACCAGTTTAAATTGATAAATGTACGCAAATTCCGAAAAATTCCGATACTCCACCGGTCAAACCACTATACCACACGAACATCTGGCTACGACAATATATGTTAAAAGAATAATCTCCTAATGTTTGTCCATTCCAGGATCTCTACTATTTTCCCTTCAGACCAGTGGAGAAGATAATAGGAGTGTGGACAGCGATTGATCCGTCACGCGTTCTGAATGGCTGTCTATTCGTAGTACCAGGATCGCATAAAATAGGAGAAATGTTGAAACACGAAAATGTCCCCGGAGTATGTACTTATATTCCTATTAGCTTTTACTCCCTGGACTGTCCAAAACCATAAAATTAATATAAATTAAGTTAAGCTCCATACAAACGAATTTTATATTTTATTCATAATCTTGTGTTATTTGGCTCTATATATATATTTTTTTATTGTAGCACGGCAACATGACTGCACTGTGCTTGACGGTAACCACAGTACAATCCAAAAACAATGGCGACCACCGAATGACACACAATCATCACCGGTCGCCGCTGTCATGCCGGCCTGCAAAAAGCTGGATATGCACAGGCTGATTCCGAAACGCGACCCGCACTAGTGAATCACTATGACGGGCTTTTTCGCTATATACATGGTGGTTGCGACACAGACAGGTTGTAAAATCCTACCACCCCGCTTTCGCCATTGCCTCGTTCGTTATTCAGCAGGGTGCACCACGTGCAGGTGAGGTTGGCTTGGATGTCTCAAGTCTTAGATGTTATTCGACACCCCTTACACCCCATTTTGTAATATTGGCGATATTTTACGTAATATAGTTCGGTTATTGTGCACCAGTGAAGTGGATGGGAAATAATACCACGGGGCATGAATCCCAAGATGCCACAAAAACTCCCTGGAACGTTCTAACAAAGGGGCCGCCATTTAGTACGGTTGGTTACCACAATAATTGTATTGTTGGGTGGTTGGAATAATGTCTATAAGCTCCATCTCGTGAAATGTAAACGTTCAAATAAATTATCATCTATCGGCAGTATTGCAAGTACCATAAGTATTTACAAGCTAGTGCTATATAATAGGTCTTAATAATTACTTTAAAAAAGGTTTCTTATTGTTTAAAACGCAATGTTTCAGGGAAGACACATAAATAGATAATCATGATAAGCAAAACCTTATGTAAATACAAAATTTAATCCAAATCGTTGGAGTCATTTTCAAGATACACGAAATAAATTTAAACATATAAAAATCTAGTATCATGATGTTTGTCCAGGATGAACTCCGAAACTACTCAACTGATCTTCATAAAATGTTGGCATTTATGTATAATTTGGTCTAAAGATCTTTGGTTATAGATATCTCATAGATGGCGCTACGTTTTAATTTTAAATTTCTTTTTCAACTCCAGTTTATTTTACGCACGCCTTCTATTAATCTAATTACTGTTTATTTTATGCACGCCTTCTATTAATCCATTTACTACGTAACCTTACTTTTTCTGTATCAAGTTTTATACACATTCATTATCCCATAATACCGAATAGTTTATAATTATTTTAAATCAACATGTCATAACTGAGCAATAGCAACGAGTGGCCCCGTCGCGTCAACTAGTGTATATATATAGGTACAAGAATTGATCGTATAAATTTCATTGCATTATCTCGCACTACACTACGTACTGTTACGTTGTGTTATATTATGTAGAGTGAATTAGTTAAACTTAACCAAAACATGATATTATAACCAAAAAGCTGTAGATACCTTACCTACGTGATATTTAGACGAAACAAATGGTACGATAACGCACACATACGTAAAGTAATATTGTAACGCCACACTGTCCTAGATAACATGTGGAAATAAGATGGTATTTTCTTAATGTCAGTGTTGAAAAAGAAATAGTTATATGTTGCTTAGATACGAGCGGATCGACAGGGTAGCCGTAAAAAATAAGCTAGTTAGCCAACTTTTATTAAGTATGGCGTATCTACAGCTTATTAGTTATATTATCATTGTAATAAAATATTATTGTCAGGAGATTCAAAATTAAATTAAATTTCCAGGAATCGAAGAAATTCTTCCATTGCGTCGCTAATGAAACTAAATATGCGCCATTGGAAAAGCGATTGAACTTGGAGATGGATCCCGGAGACACAGTATTCTTCCACCCTTACTTACTGCACGGATCGGGACCAAATCTTACCGAAGTAACTATTCAGTAGAAATTCTAGGATTTAAATACTTGATAGACATCGATTGACGTGATAATTCTAACTCATAGTTTAATTTAAAAACTTACTCATCTATCTTCTGTATATCTATATATTATAATAAAACTGTAGCAGGGCCAAATCTGTACATTAAATATTTTCTGAAAATTTTGATCGGGGTAGGGCTTTGTTGTCGATATAGAAGCCAAAAATAACCCGTTTAAAATTTTTGTCTGTCTGTCTGTCTGTCCCTGTGAACGCGCATCACTCTGAAAGTACTGAACCGATTTTGACAAAACTTGGCACAATGATAACTAATGTTACGAGATTACATTTAGGATATTTTTTTTCTCATAAAACGCAAGGGATTCTCCTGGATCTGCCTGTTTGTCTGTCCCTTTAAACACGTATTACTCTGAAAGTACTGACCCAATTAGACGAAATTTGGCACACTAATAACTAATATTACAGGGTTACATCTAGGATACTTTTTATCTCATAAAACGCAAGGGATTCTCCAGGATAACAGACGAAAGTAAAAAAAATGTAGTTCATGATATTCTTGACGAATTTATTATAGTATTATTATAGTAATTAGATCTAATACGTTCAGTCACTGTTTTGTACATCAGTTTCCACGCGGACTAATGCCCGGTTTCTGAGTCACATTTATCTGTTCAATAGCGTTATCGGTTGGATAACTTGTCAAATTCGGATTCTGAACACACAATCATACGATAAACCTGTGTTAAACTTAAATGGCCAGTCTGGGCGTTTATATGTTCGATAAGTTTTATTTGACCTTTTACATAGTTTTTAATATCTTGACAATGACATGTTATTGACGAACAACTAGCGAATTGAAAACTTTTGTATCTAAAATAATTAAATTTATAAGAAATTTAAAAGTAACAAAATTAAACCATTATTATACTCATCCCGTATTGTGTCGATGCAGTCAGGAATGGCAATAATTACTTCGTAGATACTGTCACTAGTTATTTGGCCAGAGCTTCGCCTTACAATACTTGTTATATAAGAAGTGCGTAGATATCACAGACATCTTGCCTTTTAAAGGCCTATCTATATAAGTCAAAGCGATTACTATTTATACATAATTCCACAAAATAGTTTAAAGTAACACATAAATAATAAAGTATGAACAAATTAATGTTATTTAAGCTATACAACAATTTTATATAATTATCCTTATTTATGTATCTCTAATATGGTTAATAATCTGTTTCGACATAAAGATCAGCGACATCTAGCCTTTCATGGACGAACTATGAAGTCAACGACTATACTATTATTACTAATGATCAAACTAATGATTCAATTTTATATAATGATATCCATTCTTATTTAAGTCTTATTAAAATCTATATAATATTAACAATTGTTATTTATGTATCTTTAATATGGTGGCGTTAGTGTTAATGTGTCTCTCTAATATGGTGGCGCTAGTATCAATGTATATCTCTAAAATGTTGGTGCTAGTGTCGATGTATATTTATAATATGGTGGCGCTAATATCTATGTTCCGGTCGTGTTGTAGTCTCGTCTCTTGAATGTGATGCAACGGCACCGGAGGTGGGTGCTAACACCATCTACTAATCGACGAAATGTTTTTTATTCATAATATTACTACTATAAGTTAAGAATTAAAATAATTAAAACCAATTTTTAACATTCTTTTTTAAAAAGGGCCATCTAGTGAACAACACAGAACTAGTTATGGGTTTCATAGTTAACAACTCGTTGTGTACCCAGAAACGCATTGACAGTTTATCTTATGGATGACTTTACTAAGTTAACTAGCCGACCCGTGCCCACTTCGTTGGGCGGTAATACGTAAGCGTGGAATGGTTATTTTGCGCTAAAACGCAGCGGAAGCTCTGAAAAGGAAAAAATACCCCGATTTTGCAACATTCTTCATTGCTGCTCCGCTCCTATGTGTCTTAGCGTGATGATATATAGCCTATAACCTTCCCTGATAAATGAGCTATATAACACTGAAAGAATTTTCCAAATCGGATCAGTAGTTCCTGAGATTACCCCTTACAACGTCACAAACTCACAAACCCACAAACTCTACCTCTTTATAATATTAATATAGATAGTATAGATAACTAATGTTAGTTTAAGCGAGTACCTCAGAAACCGGGCATAAGTCGCGGGCATAGCTTAAATTATTAATAAGTTATATAATTTCAATCCTTAACTAAATATTTTAATTTTTAAGTAATTTTAATTAAATCTAAGAAAGAATCATCTCACTTGTAACATTCTTTATGGACGGTTTCCAGGAGTATCGTAAAGCTCTTACGGTGCACTACGCGAGCGCCCACTGCCACTACATTGACATCACCGGCACAATACAACAAGACGTAGACGATGAATATAAAAGAGAATTGAAGAAACGAGGACTCGAAAACATGAGCTATATTGTGAGTGAGCGAATACTATGTTTTTACTGATTCAATTTCATTATGTTCATAGATCTAATGATACATTCTGTATAGAGATGATGGGATTCAAGTATTTTTTTAGTTTATCGTGTACCGTTTGGATCGCTACTGACAAATATATAAATAAACGATACCTGAGAGACTCGGTTAAACTACCAATAGTTATTAACTCAACAAAGTTATCCATAAGATAAACTGTCAAATGGCCCGTTGAATTTTACTAACATTTATCGTATGATTGTATGTTCGGAAACGCAAATTGTTAAGTTATCGAACCGACAACGCTATTGAACAGATAAACTACAATTAAAGTACCTCAGAAACCGGGCATAAGTGACTATGTAGTTAAAGCTACGTCTATAAAGTATACTTGCTCTAAACTGTGACATATAGAACATATCGTAATCTAATCTAATATCGTTGTCTTAACTTCGCTAACGTCTTAACAACTGCTGAAACATTTCTCTTGCGATATTCACCATACAAAAGTCACTCCACTGTAGCCCTATGATAATATTTCTCTGACGTTGAGGTTTCTTCACGAAGTATTCTTTCACCATTAATCGGCAGTGTTACTCAATTTATGTGACCTCTTATTGAACTATACATAACTCTGTCATATTTGTTTAACAGGATGCCATAAAGTTCAGATGCAAACTCGTAAGAGGAGTCCATTCCAATCTGTGAACAACTGAGAAATGCAGACGGCGGCGGAAAATAAATTCATCGGGTTTTGGGATATAAGTTGTATTGAATTGTATTGTTTCTTTTTTATTTATTTAGTATGAATTTTGAAAACGATACTGAAGATTTGGGATTGTATTTGAAGTGATTGTGTTTTCGGGAGGCTTAATGTATAATAGACCTAAATGTTAAATCAAAAAATTAAGCGGATATTAATATATTATCAATTAATTATAACCTAAATTAACCCGTTAATGACAAAGTTGGAATAACGTCTATATGCTTCATATACGAAGTGTTAGAGGTAAGGAGAACCATTACTATGTATGAAAAAGTGTCCGTCAAAATGTGTTAAATAGTGCAACATTAGCAATAGGGTTCATTATTGTTCAATTATTTGAACACTTTTTATAAAAGTAAACACTCAAAAATCACTAAATACATTATTTATACTTCACAAAAATGCTATCACACTCCACGTTTTCTTACAGCAATTATTTTATGTTATATTTACAAGATTATTTTGAACTATCTATAATAACCTTTGCGTATTATAGCGCCATTTTGGAAGGTTTTAGAACTAATATTTAGCGCTTAGAGCTGGGCACTTTTTCAACATGTCCCCATGTGAGATATTTCTCCTTGTCTCTACATTTCATAGTTATAAAGAATTCCGTCGTCAGTAGACATAATCGAGATAAAATCTGTATGTGAGTTATAAGCATAGAGTTATGAAACCGCTTACACTCGTTGCTTCGTTACTCTATGGTCAAGCCAATGCTCTGTAGGTTTTGGAACTACGCATCATGAACGCATTTTGTCTGTAATTTATAATAGCAATTAGTAAGAAGCATATTTTAACAATAAATGACACTTCCAGCTAATTCCATTAGAAAACAAATATCACGTATTCTGCCCTGTTTTATAATCATGAAAATCAATGTAAAAAGTTTTAGATTGCATTTGCTTCAATTATTTGTGTTGTTTTAGAAAAAAAAAAACATAATATTGAAATGAAATAATGGTACCACTTTTATAACGTTAAGCATTTAAATAGCACGTTAATTTTCGCAGGCCGGCATGACAGCGGCGACCGGCGATGGATAATGTGTCACTCTGTGGTCGCCATTGTTTTTGGATTGTACTGTGCTTACCATCAGGCACAGTGCAGTCATTTTGCCGTGCTACTATAAAAAAAGCATAGCGGTGAAGTATAATAATAGCTAATAACTACTACTAGCATACTAACATATAGCTAGCATAGCATAGTACACACTAGCATTACTAGCTATAATAGCGGCAAATAGCTGACGAAAAGCCGCTAAAAAAATTATGTTCACATTTTGAGAATTTGTATTATTTATTCAAAATAGGTATTGTAGTCTATTATAATTTTATTTTATTCGAAAATTAGATTTTAATTACATTAATTTCATACGGTCACTGCAGCTAGGAGTGCTAGGAGATCTGTAAAAATCTATGGGAAGTATACCAAAAGTAATTTAAATGGTAAAAAAGAAATGTAAAGACCTACTGAACTTATATGGTAAACAATTGTACTCCCGGTTCTAACACGTTTGTTATCCTGTAATCATTTTCATCGTATTACTTATTTATTTTTTATTCCTAGTTTATTATTTCTAAATGTTTTATTGTGAATGTTATATAGTTATCGAAAAAGTATAAAATTGATGTATAAAATTTCATTAAAATCGGTTTAGAAAAAATTAAATGACCTTATTATATGAATGATTTTTTCTATAATTTATAAATAAAATACCTACCGATAACTTCTGCAGATGTGATTTTTTTAAACCTTTTTTTATACTAGTTCGGCAAAATGACTGCACAATAACCGATGGAAAATACGGTACACTCCAAAAACAACGGCACCCGTCGGTGTTAAATACCCACGCCAGTCGTCGCCATCATGCCGACCTGCTAAAATGTCTCTTCATGCCTTATTTGGGGTATAATATATCGTAAAAGGAAGGGAACAGATTGGGTGGGAGGTGATTCCACATCTTCACAGTACGACAAAGATAAGAATTTTCGTACTTTTCGATGGTTGCTACTGTTATCAGTGGAGATGCGTACCAGCCTGCGTAGTTCTGCAGGGGAAAGATAATATAGTTAACTATACGCTACATATATAATTACATAGTACCAAAAACAAAGTCCCCAACCGCGTCTGTCTGCCTGTCTATTCGCGATAAACTCAAAAACTACTAAACGGATTTTCATGCGGTTTTCACCAGTAGATAAAGTGATTCATGACGAAGGTTTAGTTATAATTCGTCAAGATTTTGAATTTATGCTTCTTTTGGCGTGTTAGGGAAAAATAATGAGAGTAAATTTTTACGATGCGCGCGCACACTGTTACGAAAAACCAACTCCCTATAGTTAACTATAGTCCACATTTTGTTTCTTTGTATTAAAAATTTCAATGTATTAAATACCTTTTTTCTATTGTTAGTGTCGTTTTTTTACAAACGTAGAATAAGGCAATAGATAAAATTTTTGAAAAGATTTTTATCTTGTTATGCCAAAGAAATATAACTTCTAACGCATGTACATAAGTAAGGGGTGTCGAATAACATCATAAGACTCGAGACACCCAAGCCAACCTCACATGCACGTGCTGCTGAATAACGAACGAAACAATGGCGAAAGCGGGGTAGGGTTTTACAGCCTGACTAGGTCGCAACCACCATGTATATGGCGAAAAAGCCCGACATAGTGATTCGCTTCTGCGGGTAGCGTTTCGGGATCAGCTTGTGCATATCCAGCTTTTCGCAGGCCGGCATGACAGTGGCGACCAGCGATGAATATAATAGTGTGTCACTCGATAGTCGCCATTGTTTTTGGACTGTACTGTTCATACCATCAGGCACAGTGCAGTCATTTTGCCGTGATACTATTAAAAAAACACACACACACATTTTTTTTATATATATAATTACGGCGAGACAACGTCTGCCGGGCCTGCTAGTATAACTATAAAATAGGATAGCTCATGGGCGGCAGATTTAGAAGAAGCCCTACTACCAGGCTTTGGATTCATAAAGATGTTTCATGCTACGATGTGTCAAGGCTATGACTCAGTTGCTGGGATTCGAAGTTACGTCCCGATACGCTGTGCCCAAACACACTATCAAATAAGCTATAATAGCTTCATTCAACAGTTTTTTTTTCAGTTTCAGGACTGCAAGTTTAAACATAATGTCAAGCGGGTTTTGGTGTCAATATGATATTATAGAGTGGATCAATATGTGAACGATGGTGATGTCTGGAAGTCCCCTCTCTGCATATCCACTAAGAACTATTGTAACTTTAATGCATTTTAAAATTATGCATGTGAAAAAGATAAACTCGATCGGATTTCTTGCCGTTTCTACTCGATGATCGGGTTGTTTCGACTTTCATAAAGTATCTTTGATTTAATTTTGTTTCAATCTTATATACCTATTGTGACGACCATATGAAAGAAGACATTTTGTTAATAGAAGATTTACAATGAAATAAACGTGCTATACGAGTACTTCCAATGGTTACATTCACAAAGTTATACAAATACGGACAAATTATTAAAACCACAATTTAAACTATAATTCAAAGCATACATGCTTTAACATACATTATTTAAAAAAACAATTCACTCATTATTATCATAAGTCAATCTTGTCTCCTTCGGCATACCGTGTTACACAATAGTCTCGCATACTCATTTAAGTTAACTAACGTTTTTTATTTATTAGATATGTTTAAGGCACTGTTGTCATAGTTCTTATTATATTCAACTGTGATCGATGGTGGTAGAGCCAGGCTGAAACTATTACTGGTTTCAACATGAATGGGTCGGCTCGCCCGGGTTAGTACCACCCTCTCACAGAAAACCGACGTGAAGTAACAGTGCTTGCATTGTTGCGTTTCGTTCGGTTAGTGAGAGCGCCGGCGGCCCACCTCCCCTCCCCTCTCCTCTCTCCTCTCCCTCTCCCTCCCCTAACCCTTCCCCCACAGGGTGGCAACGCACTTGCGACTCCTCGGGTGTTGTTAGTGTCCATGGACGGTGGTGATCACTTAACAGCAGATGACCCATCTGTTCGTTTGCCATCTATGACATAAAAAGATATCTACAATACGGTTGGTAACCAGTGCAAACAGCAATATTACTGTAAATTATTTACACATTGACTTAGAACATTAAAATATATGACTATTATAGCTTTTTATATACAACTAGCTGTGCCCGCAGCACCGCACGGGTTTTTTAAAATCGTATTTAAAAATTATAGAATTTTGAGACTATGTGTAATTACAGAAATGCTCTTTAAAGACAATTGTAAGTACGACGCGCACGCCACTAAAAGTAACATGTAATGTGTACAGTAGATATATAAATACAAAAAGCGTGCCAAATGAGGTTTGTCATCAGCAACACATTTGGAACCTTAACCCAACATATAACTACCTCAGTGCTCACTTACACTGTATAAGGAACTAACGAAACAAAAAGATTTATATTTACATTACATTTAATATACATTGCCATTATTATAATTAAGATTTTGTGACTATACAAAAAATAAACGCTTGTCTGTTCCGCAACAAATTGTATTATGGAATTCTTTACGTAATACGTTTATAATCTAAGATCTTATTAGGAAGACCTCTATATCATTAATGTTATTAATAATTATAATGTCGAATTGTAAACAATAAACCGATAATTATTTCTCTTATTAAAAATAAAGAATGAGTTGAAATCTTGCTAAATTTCATGCAGACAAAATCGCGGGTAACAGCTAGTCTAAAATAGAATAACCACAATTACTTTTTATTAGGTTTGCTATCTACTAGTGAAAGTCCCGTGAAAATCGATGTAACCGTTTTGGTGATAGCATTGTGGGTGAAGCCACGGTTAACAGATAGCACAAACTAAAATTGCTTAAATTACTTTTTATAAGATCAGCTATCTGCCAGTGAAAGTTATCTGAAGATCGATCGAATCATTTTGAAGACTGCACTGCGGGCGAAGCCACGGTTAACAGCTAGTATAAATTAAAATTGCTTGAATTGCTTTTTATAAGATCAGCTATCCGTCAGTGAAAGTTATATGAAGATCGATCGAACCGTTTTGGAGATAGCATTGCTGGCGACGTCACGGTTAACAGCTAGTATAAACTAAAATTGCTCGAATTATTTTTATAAGATCAGCTATCTGCCAGTGAAAGTTATGTGAAGATCGGACGAATCGTTTTGAAGATAGCACTACGGGCGAAGCCACGGTTAACAGATAGTATAAACTAAAATTACTTAAATTACTTTTTATAAGATCAGCTATCTGCCAGTGAAAGTTATCTGAAGATCGATCGAATCGTTTTGAAGATAGCACTGCGGGCGAAGCCACGGTTAACATCTAGTCTAAATTAAAATTACTTTTTATTAAGTCAGCTATCTGTCAGTGAAAGTCCCGTGGAAATCGGTCCAACCGTTTTGAAGACAGCATGGCAGACAAAGCCGCGGTTAACAGATAGTCTAATTTAAAGTAATTTAAGTAACGCGTTGTAATTTTTTCTATCTACTTCATTTTTATTATATGTATAGATGAAGTAGATTTAATAAAAATATACATAATATAGTGATTTATTAAATATATATGTATATGAAATTAAATTACAAATTCGTAGTCCGGTGAAGCTGTAAAGACCTTGCAAGGTCAATACGGTAGTCAGGTCGAGAAAAAAAAACTTGACTGTTTATATTAAGAGCCCATTCTAACGTATTTGCCACAGTGCCTTAGATGGTTTAATTACTCCACTGGTAGGTATATAAAACAACCAAATATAATTAGATATAATTAGTTCTCTCAAATATTGCAAAGCAAACGAACGCGTATCTGAAGATAAAATGTTCCGCGAACGAATTAAAGTCTCAGCGAAACAGTAAGTTTTTAGTAAAAGCATTAAATTTTTTGACAGGATCCAGCTTAAGTTTTGCCGACATACAATAAATTGTAACGAAAAGATTAGGTAGGCAGAGTTGAATTACGTTAAATCATAAAATAATTTAATAATAATAGACATGGAAATATATGCGGCGTTTCACGCCAAATCGTACAGTTTGAAAAACATTTTTTTTATTTCATCCATCTTGTAATATGTTTTAGCACCTACCAAAATAACACTCCTGATAAATTCTGAGATTTTTTTGACACACTTCTTCAAAGGGTTTTTGGATTTGGAAGGAATTTTTAAGATTTTTTTATGTAATTAAAATCAAAAACACTTTATTCAATTTAGGCCCTCAGAAGGCACTCATGGACGTCAAAACTACCACCGGTTCGGAAAACAACCCAGTCATCGAGAAGAACCGGCAAGAAACTCGATCTGGTTTATCGTTTTAATAAATATATATAATATTTAGAACAATAATATATTCTATATAATAGTAAATGTCACAAACGTTTTCAATGGATGCACAGAGGTGAGTCAATTCCAGACATCACCATCCACCACATATTGATCCACTCTATAATAGCCTTTTGACACCAAAACCCTCTTGACATGGCGCTTAAATTCGCAATCCGGCAAATCGGTAATATCAGTTGGGGCATTGTTGTAAAATCTAACACTATTTCCCAAAAAACGATTACCGGTTTTACTGAGTCTAAAACGTGGGACAAGCAGTTTGTCACAAATTCTAATATTTAGATTGTGCCGGTTTTTTACGAAATCCAGCTTTCCGATTTTTATAAGCTTTTAATAGGTGGCAAACGAACAGGTGGGTCACCTGATGTTAAGTGATCATCACCGTCCATGGACACCAACAACACCAGAGGAGTCGCAAGTGCGACCCTTTGGGGGGAAGGGTTAGGGGAGGGAGTGACAGCAACAATGCAAGCTAAGTACTTACTTCACGTCGGTTTTCTATGAGAGGGTGGTACTACCCCGGACGAGCCGACCCATTCATGCTGAAACCAGTAAATTAATACCAGTTTTTTGGACGTAACTTTCTTGAAAATGGTCCACATTTAATCTTTTCTTCTAAATTTTAAGTTTTTACATAACATTTAAAGAAATAAACTGAAGAATATTGCAAATTTATTTTATAAAGATGTTTGAATTTAAAACATTAAATCACATTTTTTTAAATGTTTGCACTAGTCGTTTTTATTTTATTTTAACTTGTATCCATTCCTTACTTATTAAGCCCAACGTGGTAATGGGTTTTGGGTAACTACTACTTATTTTCGATTTTAGACATAAGAAAGTATTTAGTAACGCCTGAAGCAGCCGAATTGTTGAAAGGTTATTGAGTTGAAGATATTTTCTATGGCGTGACTAAAATTAGGTTTTTAAATGCAAGGAAATAGTATTTTCCATCCTTTGAATAGAAGGCTATGCTGGCAAATATATTTGTGCTTAAAATGTTATATGATGAATTAGACACATAAATTGATTGAAGAGTTATTTAATCTATCTATAGAAATATGAAAGTCCAATGTCATGATGTTTGTCCACGACGAACTCCGAAACTACTCGATCGACCTTCATGGAGGTTGACATTTATATATAATTTGGTCTAACTTGAGAGATAGGAAAATATATATTTCGATTAATGGCCTCAATATTTTTAATAATTAATTAAGTGATTGTCAATGTTGATTATTGTTAATAATTATAAGTTTCAACAGTTTCGAAAGCGCTTTAAAGTAATCTGTTGACAGAAAACTGTACGACTAACCGTTATAGATATTTCATAGACGGCACCACGTTTTCATTTTGTTTTTTTTAAATAACTTTAGTAGTATATTACTAAGATCTCACCCTATAAGTCAAGACCTCATCTCTATCAACTGTAAGACCTTTTTGGCCACCATCCCCTGTTTCCATTTTTATTGATAACATTGAAATTAATACTAAAAAATAAAGAAAAACCGTTGAGAAACGTAGTAGGAATGTACTTGACTGTGTTGTCTCTGCCTGTTTATTAATTATACAAATTATTAATGAGGTTTGATATCTCAAATTAATATAGAATTTCCTGAATTTTTCATCACTGACTATTTTTTAAAAGCCAGTTATTATACAAATGTATAATACAAAAGCATTATTGTTTTTTTATAGTATTTGTTGTTTTCGATATCGGATTCGATTATCGGATCGGATTTCGGATATCGACTTTATTATTAAAATTAATTAGGCTTTTACTCTCCGGTCAATAGAATATCTAGGTTATATAACTCAATCCATAAAACATGCGACATTTTCTTAACTAAACGAAATCATATCAAAACAGCGATAGAGACATATCAGTCTATTCACAAAATACAGTTATAATTGTTTCTGTATTTCTTTTTTTCTCTTTCTGTTTCAATTTCCTTGTTTTTGTATTATCATGTTTTTTTTTTTTTTGAAACATGTAAAATAGTTTAATATTTAGTTTTATTAATATTTAATTTATTATTGGATGCCGTGGTTGTCTCTAAATATGACTACTATGTTGAGTTATAGTTAACTTCAGGGTGTCGGCTTTTCGTGACGGTGTGTGCGCGCATCGTAATAATTTCAGGGTTTCGGTTTTTCGTGACGGTGTGCGCGCGCATCGTAAAAATCATTTTTCCCTAACGAGCCAAAAGAACTATAACTTCAAATAAACAATACAACAATTATCTTAAAATATTCCCATACACAGATTAAATTAAATTGTATAAGATCGGTATCAATTTTTACACCTTTTTATATAAAACATATTGTGTTTAAATGTGAATCTCCCTTTAATTATGAATATGCATGTATTTTTATATTTGATAAAACTGCGAACGTAAAATCCAAGATTAACTGATTAGCAATGTAATTACATACACATACGTAGTTATTATGTTGAGTATGTTATTATTATCAAACTAGTTATGCATGCAATTACGTCCGTATGGAATTTCATGTATAGAATGATAAATAAAATCATATGTATCTAGGTGTAAGTCGTGGTGATTTAATGGTTTGATACAGTGGAAATTCAATTTTGAAGAATCCGGTGAAGGAAAACATCGTGAGGAACCCTGAACCTAACAAATGTTCTTGTAGTACCACCATATGTAGGAAAATATAGAAATATTGATTCCTCGGAGTCGGAATCGCCATGTGTTGTGACATGGTGCTTTTGCAGACGATACTTCAATTATATTTAAAGTAAAAAGGACAGATTCAGAGGTTGGCCATGTAAATAATAATTTAAACGAAATTTCTCATTAGTTTACATTAAATAATTTAGTACGAAATACAGGTAAAACAAAATGTATGAGATTTATTTTGCCTAATGTGCCACAAGTTGATAGTAGCATCAAGATCGAAGGGAATTTTGTAGGGTTAGTTGATAATACTGTATTCTTGGGTATCACACTAGATTCAAAATTACAATGGGGTGTTCAAATTAAACAATTAGCAAGCAAATTAAGTTCTGCTGCATTTGCCGTACGTAAGATTCGCCAGCTAGCTGATATTACCACTGCTAGGTTAGTCTACTTCGCCTACTTCCATAGCCTAATGTCTTATGGCATTCTGTTGTGGGGGACAGCAGCTGAGGTAGACACCATATTTTTATCACAAAAACGATCAGTTCGAGCAATCTACAATATGTGACCTTGCGAATCCTTAAAGACCAAGTTCAAGGAGTACGGTATCGTAACTGTTCCCTCCCAATACATTCTTGATAATTTAATGTATGTCCATAAGAACCTAGAGAAGCTAGATTTCGTAAAAAACCGGCACAATCGAAATACTAGAAACTGTGACAAACTGGTTGTCCCTCGTTTTAGACTTAGTAAAACCAGTAACAGTTTTTTTTAAATAGTGTTAGATTTTACAACAAAGTCCCAAAGGATATTACCGATTTACCGGATTGCTAATTTAAGTGCCATGAGAAGCGGGTTTTGGTGTAAAAAGGCTATTATAGAGTGGGTCAATATGTGAACGATGGTGATGTCTAGAACTTGACTTGACTCATCTCTATGCATCTATTAAAAACGTTTGTGACATTTACTATTATACTAGCGGACATGGCGGACGTTGTCCTGCCTTGATAATAAAAAAAATCCTAAAAGTCAACCGCAACGCCACCTACCGGGTCCAATTGTGAATCTAAACCATTCTCGAATCCACTGGAACACGCACACAAAGTTTTATTAAAATCGGTCCAGCCGTTTAAGAGGAGTTCAGTGACATACACACGCACAGAAGAAATTTATATATAAAGATAGAGTATATTATTATTCTAAATATTGTATATATTTGTTAAAAAGATAAACCAGATCGAGTTTCTTGCCGGTTCTTCTCGATGACTGGGTTGTTTTCCGAACCGGTGGTAGTTTTGACGTTCGTAAGTGCCTTCTTAGGGCCTAAATTGAATAAAGTGTTTTTGATTTGATTTGATTTGATATAGCATGGTAGTCAGAACAAAAGTTGGCCGTACCTCAGCCACGTTATTAGTTTTATTTGATTAAAATTTAACTGGTCTATGAGTTTAACATAATAAATGGGCCATTTATCATCGAATTTTAAAGGTAAGTTGTTCCAACAGTCGCATTCGGTAGTGAGTCTCATCTGATGGCATCCTCAGTTTTCAGTATTTTAACTAATGTCATCTCAGAAATATATGTTCATTTACAATCAGATATCTTCAACCAAACTGCAATGAAATACAGTCCAAAGGTCAAAAGTTAATAGCAAAATTTAAGAAAAAATCAATCGAAGGAATAACAACGTAAAATAATTTTAAACATTTTCCAAAAAACTAGCAATTGGAGCCCATCACCGTAATTTGTTAATTTAACGCCGTAATTTATTCGTAAATAAAGTAAATCAAGACAGAGAAACGAAACAGAAAAATAGCTTTACCCAAGCAGTAGTGACATCATTATGTTTATCTCTTAATGCTTGGGAATAATTAGAATTACGAAAACAATAGACGTGGCGTCATAAATGAGTTGATAATTAAAGTGTACTAGTGGGCGCCCAGTGGTCGACATTCGACCATAGTTCATTGAATTTTTAAAGTTTGAACTTTATTAGAGTTTTTTTTATCAAAGGTCCTCTATAATCAAAGGCTTTCATCATGCCTACTCAGTTATTTGCCACTTTTTATTTATTTATATAAACATTTAAAAAATCGATGCCTAAATGAAAATTGAAATTAATTATAAATTTGAAACAAAAAACAGGCGGTTACATAAGGTGGTAAGGCTCTCAAATACTAAGTAAACATAACTTTACGAAAATAAAGAAATGTATCGCAACTCACGACACAATTTTCAATTAATTTTACACGACACCATGGGTGCGTGGTATTTCTGGGTGATATTGAATTAAATATAGTCTGTACATTATGAGGAATAGTGATATGCCCCGTATCATCATTTGGAATAGTAAAGGATACACAATAGAATCATATGATGAATCCTGGGCATATCACTATTCCTCATAATGTACAGACTATATTTAATTCAATATCACCCAGAAATACCACGCACCCATGGTGTCGTGTAAAATTAATTGAAAATTGTGTCGTGAGTTGCGATACATTTGTTCATAATTCAACATCAACTGTACTAAATATAAATGCTACATCAAGTTGAACTGCATCATTGTAACCGCGAAGATGTAAGTCATGGATTACTTTCATGACCAAACAAATTGTCTTATTTTGATTTTACAAAGTATTTTTTTGCTCATTTTTTTATTGAATCATCAATTAAAGTACTAAATATTAAAATATTGACATTGACTTTGGTAATATTGCTTTACTCTTATGACAACATGAAGCAAAATGGAAGCAGTCCTGTCACCTAAAAAATTTGACATTCAATAACACCAAAGAGAATAATAATTATTTCAGTGGTTCCATAAATTATGTATCAATTAATTATTCATGTATGTTATAAATTTACATATTTATATTATCATACAATGAACCTACAATTTGACCAGTTGATTTCAAAGGGCATGCAACGTCAGTCATGTTAAAAATATTGAAAAAGGTAACTGGAACGTACGAGTAAAATGACGGATGACATTGTCAAAATTTACATGTGTGTATATCTTTATATATAAATTTCTTCTGTGCGTGGGTATGTCACTGAACTCCTCCTAAACGGCTAGACTGATTTTGATGAAATTTTGGGTGCGTGTTCCAGTGGATCCGAGAATGGTTTAGATTCACAGTTGGACCCGGTAGGTGGCGCTACAGTTGACTTTTAGGATTTATATTTTTTATTATCAAGGCAGGACAACGTCCGCCAGGTCCGCTAGTATTGTGTAAAATTCAAGCAGTAGTGTGAGTAATGCATATTTTAATTAATTTAATGTATTCTAATGCATTTTATATAAAATACAGTCCAAGCCGAGGTGTACCGTGCACCCCGGAGCTTGTTGCCCAAATAAAAACGGCTGAGTGCCTTAAGCGCTCGCCTGAGTAGTCCGGTGAAGCTGTTAAGACCTTGCTGGGTCGATAGCGTAGTCAGTTCGAAAAATAAACTTTATATATTGTTTTTACAGTTGATAAATTATCAGGTACTAGCGGGCCCAGCGGACATTGTCCCGCCCTGATAATGAAAAAAAACCTGGACAAATAATATACCTAACCCTTCCTCATGAATCACTTTATCTACTGGTGAAAGCCGCTTCAAAATCCATTCAGTAGTTTTTGAGGTTATCGCGAGCAGACAGACGTGGCAGAGGACTTAGTTTTATGATATATCTGTACGATTCACTTTCAGTATAATAAAATGAAATCTACTGTACCGCTATAAGGTATGTTATCAAAATAAAAATATAGTATCATCATTATCATCATATATATTAATAATACGTGAAGCCTAAACTTTGTATCCCTTTTTAACGGAATTGGGCGAAAGGATTTCACGTATTATTAATATATATGATGATAATGATGATACTATATTTTTATTTTGATAACATACCTTATAGCGGTACAGTAGATTTCATTTTATTATACTGAAAGTGAATCGTACAGATATATCATAAAACTAAGTCCTCTGCCACGTCTGTCTGCTCGCGATAACCTCAAAAACTACTGAATGGATTTTGAAGCGGCTTTCACCAGTAGATAAAGTGATTCATGAGGAAGGGTTAGGTATATTATTTGTCCAGGTTTTTTTTCATTATCAGGGCGGGACAATGTCCGCTGGGCCCGCTAGTACCTGATAATTTATCAACTGTAAAAACAATATATAAAGTTTATTTTTCGAACTGACTACGCTATCGACCCAGCAAGGTCTTAACAGCTTCACCGGACTACTCAGGCGAGCGCTTAAGGCACTCAGCCGTTTTTATTTGGGCAACAAGCTCCGGGGTGCACGGTACACCTCGGCTTGGACTGTTGCCTGATACATGCAATACGCGACCTATCTGAGCTGAGCTAACCTACATATTCATACTTTATGAGTTATTGAAACATATATGTGTACCAAACATACATACCTCGGCAACTCTTATATGTATTTTGTGTCGGATAATTTTTAATGATTTATTTAGTTATTTATTTTTTTATTTATTTTAATTATTATTATTTTTTATTTCCGTTCGTTAAGGGAAAAAATACAACCCTTCCACTTTCATGTGTAACCATGTTTGAGTGTACGTGTGTGGAGGTGATATGTGTAATGTTGTTGTAGTGTTGTAAGATTTTATGTCACTGTATCGCGCGAGCAGCGTACTCAAAGACTCCACGCCGAGGGAACGGACCTAGGCTTGAGCCACTGCCGAGGGGGGCCTAGTCTGGTGTGCGGGAGCGAAATTTACTCCCAGACCACGGCGGCATGATTTGTGGTTACACGGGTAGTTAGTAAAAATATAAAGAACAATTTCGGTTTTAGCTATAGTTGAGTATTAAATTTATTTTTATAATTTTTCAGTACGTACAATAATTTTTATTTTCCTCAACAAAAACTATTTCAAAAATTCATTTTTTTATGTGTAGTGCTAAATCTAGGCATAACAACAACGCCGTATCGATGAAAAATTGAATCGTAGGAAAGCGAGACCCAGGCCTTTCGAAGCAGTATTTTTTTAAATACAATACTACGGAAAAAAGTGATTTACCCTAAAATGCAAGTTACGACATTTCCGCTTTCTCCCTTTGATATATTCATTTTGCTATTAATCAACTGTTCATTGCAAGAAATGAATCCTAGCAAAAAAAACGGAAATCTCCATTTCTGATGTAAAAAATAGTGGTATATTTTCTACATTTCCCTATAATAATCATTTTAGAATAAAAAAATAAATAGTTATGAAGTATATTGAATAAAACATATCTTGTATAAAATATTCAAAACACATCTTTCTTCTTCTCTATTTGAGATGTTAGTAAAATGGAGTTTTTAAACTGGAGACTAAAATACCCTCCAGAGTTTCGAAAACAGCTTGGTCCAAACAGCTTTGGCCCAGAATTTGAGACTTGGTGGATTAAATACTGTACACTAAAATCGCTATAGATATACCAATTGTTACTACTTCCGGTACAGTTTTATACTACGGAGACACGATGTCTCTTTATGGGGGCGACAATAGGAAGCTTTATGTCTTTTATATGAAATGTCTGTGCGCAATTCTTCGTATAAATTACTGTACTATTTACCCTAATAGTTGGTATTTTCAAAGTGATATTTACTTAAACCATATTCTATTACCGAGTTAACCTTTTGTAGGGTCTCAGCAAATTCAGCAGACAAGTTCTCCAAAGCCTCAGACAATATCATTCTCTCCAAAGAAGATATGGAATTCTATAAGGAAAATGGCTACATTGTTATCAGAGGGCTCATCGATCATGATTCTTTGTCTAAATACAGGTAAGTTCATATCGTACTTGTTTTTTTTTCCTACTGACTACGCTATTGGCCTTTTTGGAGGCCTCTACAGCTTCACCGGACTATTAAGGCGAGCGCTTAAGGCACTCAGACGATTTTATTTGGGCAACTAGCTCAAGGGTGCGCGGCACACCTCGGCTTGGGCTGTTGCTGTTACCTCGGATCTGACCTAGCTAAACTATTCTAAGCTATTTATACATATACTCGTTTGTGAGTCATACAATTGAGATTGCATGATTCAACGTTTACATGTATATCTGATGTGAAACGAACTAAACTACTCGATTCAGTACGGTTAAGGGAAAAAAAGTAAAACCCTTCCACTATGTGTGTAATGTGTGCACGTATGTGAGGTGATCTCATGTGTGTACAAGTGATGTGGGTGAGTCACTGTATCGCGATAGTGACAGCTCGAGGGCTCCATCCGGGGACGACCTAGGCTCGAGATATCACTGAAGAACCACGGTGTGGGAATGAAGGAGGACCTTCCCTCATGTTCGTCTTCATCGTACTTGTTAATGTCTACGTCCGGTACCGCTACTACACACCCGAGAGGCGAGACTACAACGCCACCCGGGGGAGCCACTATTGACCTGCGATACCGCGCTATTAACTATATCGGGGGTGTTACTAATGACCTCAAACGCGATTGGTTGAAGTTATCAGCTGTTTATTCACGCCGGTATGAGGCGTCATTGGCTGGAGTTCGGCATATAAAAGGCAAGATGCCGTAGATCTACACGCACTCCTGTGTGGAAGTAATTGTAAGGTGAAGCTCTGCCCGGATAAATAGTCACAGTGCCTACAGAGTGTTATTGGTTTCCCTGACCGACCGGCTGACTATACGTATTTAGTAACATATTATATATTCGAATAGAAAGTTGAAAGGACCGTATATACATATTTATTTCGATAGGTTGCTTCAACTGATCATGTGGTAAAGATGGCTTTATAAAGTACTCTGCAATTATAATTGTATCAACAGAGTTTTTCTCTTCATTAAATATTTAGGCATATTAAAAAAGTAATGTCTAGTTCCATGTTCCTTGTCTAGTTATTATAATTTGTAATAACAATGATGGTTATAGAAATTGTGATCTTATATATAACGTATACTTTTAGATTTTTGTGCAAAATACTATTGCAGGTGTATTGGAATAAGATACGTTTCAATCATTTTTCGAAATATGGTGTTCTGTTTGTTTGAACACCTATCATTGCTAGAGTACTGCGCTCATGATAAGACCATTTCAAGAGAATCATAAAGCATGTATTTGAATAACGTTTAGTCTTAGTTTCATTAAAATTGGTTCTCTCCATTGGTGGACTCAAAAGCTATTGTAATTTTAATGACGACGCGACTTAAGTACGAGAGAATAGTAGATGGGGTGTAAGGGGTGTCGAATAACGTCATAAGACTTGAGACACCTAAACCAACCTCACCTGCATGTGGTGCACCCTGCTGAATAACGAACGAGGCAATGGTGAAAGCGGGGTGGTAGGGTTTTACAGCCTGACTGCGTCGCAACCACCATGTATACGGTGAAAAAGCCCGTCATAGTGATTCGCTTCTGCGGGTCGCGTTTCGGAATCAGCCTGTGCATATCCAGCTTTTCACAGGCCGGCATGACAGCGGCGACCAGCGATGTATAGTGTGTCACTCGATGGTCGCCATTGTTTTTGGATTGTACTATGCTTACCATCAGGCATAGTGCAGTCACTTTGCCGTCCTACAATAAAAAAAGACAAGTAAATGGACTAAATACATTGAGATGATTTTACTAGTCACTATTTTTTTTCATTACATTCCACGCGTAATTTAAAGTGTTATAATATTACGTTTAAGGAACTTTTTTTAATCGTGAAGAAATCCATCATGGGTACACAATTGCTCAGGGGAGCAGCAGGGTTATATGAGACTTCTACTAAATAAAACCTCACGGTATACTATACGGCGCTTTAATGAGACGGCACAGGACCGCTTGCACATCCGTTGATACTGTTGGCCCTCGATGTCCTTAGGACACAACCGGATACACATCTAACCATCCACCGAAACTATACAATGGGAAGATGAGCATCCTATCCAATCTCCCCAGGTTCGGATATGGTAGAGGAAGAAGTCGCGCAACTACCTCCTCTTTAGCAAACTTAAGGCACACGGTCCCCATGTGATAACCTGTGTATATAAATCACTAGTTTTCTGCATGAGGCCATAATAAAAATAAAAATAAAAATTGAAAAGATTTGAACGTTATCTTATCCAAGAAGTTTCGAGGAATATGTCGGCGCCTACCCTCCTTATTCGCGTTATTAGGTCACGTCTCTCTCCCTACTACTCGACTTGGGTATAAAAGGCACGGAGTGACCGGAGTGACCGCCGTTAAGGACCCCCAGTCCATTAGTGGTATCCGCCACGAATTACGCAACCGTACCGAGTGCTGCGCGATTCAAAAGACGTCCGCGACATATTTTCACCGATCCTCCCGACAAAATAACGGCAGCGAACGATCAGTACCAGCCTGTCTCTCCAAACAGACCGTGTTCACGCCCACGCTCGCGTAACCACAGATCACGCTACCGTAGTCTGGGGGTAAACTTCGCTCTCGCACACCAGATTCGGCCCTCCTCGGCAGCGGCTCAAGACTAGGTCCGATCTCTCTGCGTGGAGCCCTTGAGTACGCTGCTCGCGCGATACAGCGACACAAAAATTTACACGTGCACGCTCACACGCTTACACATAAAATTGGAAGGGTTTTGTTTTTTTTTCCTTATCGAAATGAAATAGTTCAAAAATTTTCCGATACAAAATACACATGAGTTATTGAGACACGCATGCCTGGTACACACATATATGTTTCAATAACTCATATCTGTATGAATAGTTTAGCTTAACTTTGGTTAGCTAAGATAGATCGCGAATTGCATGAAACAGGCAACAGCCAAGCCGAGGTGTGCCGTGCACCCTTGAGCTAGTTGCCCAAATAAAATCGGCTGAGAGCCTTAAGCGCTCGCCGTAGTAGTCCGATGAAGCTGTAGAGGCCTCTAAAAAGGCCAATAGCGTAGTCAATTAGAAAAAAATAAAAGTTGTTTAGTCAGTCTTGGCTCTAGCGTCGCGCGGTATAATACTCGTATTGAACGAGTCGCTTATTCTAGACTCTGGATATTTAATTTGTACTTGCAAACGAATTAGTCATTATTTATTACTAATTAATTGGTTACCTATTGTTCCAAATAGGCTTAATTAAGAGTAATTATTTGAAATAGTAAGACAAACTTTACTAAATTAATGAATCTATACTAATATTATAAAGCTGAAGAGTTTGTTTGAACGCGCTAATCTAAGGAACTTCAGGTTTGATTTCAAAAAATCTTTGTATGTTAGATAGCTCATTTATCCAGGGAATAATGTTTCAAAATCGGGGTTTTTTTCCCTTTTGAGAGCTTCCGCTGCGTGTTAGCGTTAACCCAAAATAACTATTCCACGCGGGCGAAGTCGCGGGCAGAAGCTAGTATTGTATAATTGTTGGTCTGTTTGTTTTTTGTTTATTTATGTGCTTCTCATAAAAAAATATTATATTACAGGCAACATTTCACAGACATATGCAACGGTAGGCAAGAGAGCGTAACAGTCATTAAAGAAGTGGTTTTAGTTGGAAGAGATAAGAAATTCGAAGAATATGTTAACAAAGTAAGCAAACATTGTTTTACGTAGTAATGTTTCGATTTAGAAGTATAATATCGTAAATACGAGGAAAAATGTTTTCACATAATTATCTCCTTACGTTTCTGATGGAAAAGAATACTAATGAAACTATATAAAACACTAGTCCGCGAAAGTTAATAATACAAGCCAGCTCAGTCTAGTGGCAAGTTCGAACACACTTTCAATGATACCATCATCGCTTCATAAGAGGTCTCCCTCTGCAGTCTGAGTTTCAAAAAGATAATCATCAACCGAGACCATCTCGCTCTATGCTTTCATAGCAAGCGTCCACCATCCTCCACGGATAGATTCGTAGGTCGCAAAAGAAGCTCTGTAGTTTACTCCCTCTTTTGCGAGATGTTGGAATTTCACCCATTCTTACTCTCCACTGTCGATCTGACGAGGACTTCAATCTTGTAAATGACCAGCATGTTCTAAATACTAGAAACTGCGACAGACTGGTCGTTCCATGTTTCAGACTTAGTAAAACAAATAACAGATTTTTGGGTAATAGTGTTAGATTTTACATCAAAGTCCCAAAACATATTACCGATTTGCCGGACTGTAAATTTAAGCGCTATGTCAAGCGGGTATTAGTATCAAATATAGAGTGGATCAATATGTGAAGACGGTGATTTCTGGAATTTACTACTCTCTGTGCATCCACTGAAAACGATTGTATGATGTATTGGAAATATAAATGTTAAAAACATGTACCCGATCGTTTTTCTTGCCGGTTTTTCTCGATGACTAGGTTGTTTTCCGAACCAGTAGTAGTTTTGACGTTCATTAGTGCTTTCTTAGGGCCTAAACTGAATAAAGTATTTTTTATTTTAATTTCGAATATGTTTAATAGGGAATCTTTTAAATAATGTAAAACCGTGTATTCCACCAGATCCAGGATATACTGCACGACGAGGTGTTTATGACATATAGCGAGAATCCCAAGATCCTGGATATCGTATCTCAGTTTATAGGAAATGAGATAACGGCTATAAATCTTATGATGATCAACAAACCGCCTGGAAGCTTGCGTCACCCGACACACCAGGTTAGTTAATTTCTCACCCATCTACGAAGAAAGTATGTATATTATGTAGCGTGCTTTGGAACTTAAACGGTTTAGTGGACATCAACATACGAGACGTGGTTAGATATTCAGAAATAGTTTTTCTAATAGAACGAAATTTCATATACGTAGTGACTTATAGAAAACTTTGTATTGCTTTTCAACATAAAATCGTTTTTTTTTTTAATATATACAAATCCGGAAATAAACATTTCAAATCAAAGTTTTAGTAAGTAGATGAATTTTTATTTCAAAATTCAGCTTGAAGTACACTTGTACTACTCATTTTTTTTCAGTTAAGGAAATGTAATGTACTATATGTCACACTGAGTATTTTTGGCGCATGCCTCGGTCGGTTAGGTTACGAGATATCCTATTAAAGCCGATGCAATATTATATCACCAATTTAAGCACATGTCAGTTCTGATGATGTGACAGAAATAAATTGTTATTCATAATGCATGAAACGTCAACATATGTATAAATAACATACACAAGTGGTGATATAAAATATATACCAGGTGACTGTTTAAAGTTTAACACCCGTCAATCCTTTAATAGTTCATGATCATATTTAACATATAAAATAATAATATCAAAATATATACTAATATATTCAGTGTCAAAAAAAATAGTGCGAGTCACGGACGTAATCAAGACGGCTCTTGTGATTTTATTTAATAACCTTCAATATACAAGTTTATTCGTTTTAAGTTGATACGTATAATAGTGACAACTGTATTTATTGCTAGTGAGAGTTTTTGTGACTTCGTGGAAGCGATTAATCACGATAAAACAGAAGTAATTCTACTTATAAACTTAATTCTACCTTCTTGTTGAGTGGGTAGATATAGCGGTTAAGTAGTTGGTCGACATTAATTGATTACGAAAGTGTTGTCTCAAACGCCATCTTACATTAGGTAGCTGTACTGGAATAGTGTGACTGGTGTGTAGCCATCTACCGTACTTCACCGTACTTACCTGATTACACTGACCAGTGATTAAATTAATATGGCAAAGTGTAGTGGCTGTGGCAAGTTTGTTTCGCCTTCTTCAAAAAATATCGCTAACTGTGGACTCTGTTCCTTAGTTTATCATAAGTTTTGTGTATCACTGTCAGAGACGGCGCTGGTTAATAAGGAATGGGTGTGTCCTGAGTGTAAGAGGATGACTCGTAAGGGGGACAACAGCTGCACACCAGTAAAGAGCCTCTGTGAGGAAGACGGGAGGAGCCATGCATCCAGTGATGTCCCTGCTGGCACATCTCACTTTTCGGTAAACGTCGCTAGCCTGGGCGTGAAAGAACTTCAGTCGGAAATCGCCGAATGTGTGGCTGAAATTAGAGGATTTCGGAAAGAGATGGCCCAATTACGCGTTTCTATCACGGGCATCACTGAGAGAATGGAAAACTTCGAGCAGAGGCTTGAGGCAGTGGAAAAATGTAATACAGGTCCTGGAGTAGAAAAAGTTGCTGAGCTGATGCAAACTGTAAGTCAGTTAAAACAAGAAATAAATGATCGGGATCAGGAGGCTCTTTCATCTGACCTTGAAATTGGTCATCTTCCTGAGAAGAAGGGGGAGAGCGTTATTCATGCGGTAACCGTGCTTGCCTGCAGGCTGGGCGTGCGGCTGGAAGAGAGCGACATCGTCTTTGCGGAGCGTGTGGGAGTCGCGAGGGGTGCAGGAGATGGTGGTGAAGTTTTACGCGCACGCCGTGTAGTGGTGCGATTTACGCGTCGGCGACTGCGTGATGATCTTTTACAAGCAGCGCGCGTGCGCCGTACACTAACTGCTGAGGACACTGGAAGAGTTTCTATCGATACTGAACCTTCGCGTATCTTTCTAAACGAAAGACTTACTCGTAATAACCGCCAGCTTTTCCACCGCGTTCGTGAGGAATGCAGTAGGCTTCAGTGGGGGTTCTCCTGGACTAAACGTGGACGAATTTATGCTCGGCAATCTAATGGCAAAACGGCCTACTCTATTCGATGTGAAGAGGACCTGACACGGGTTTTTGGAACCTGCTCCGTTTGAAATTATGGTCTATTTTGGAGTGCAATTTTGTAATTATTGGTAATTGTATATGTGCTACGATGTATTTCTGCAAGGGTCTTACACTCACTATATATATGTCGTCTAACAAGTACCTCTTTATATATTACTTTTATTATATGACTATATATGTATATTATGTTTACATTTTATTTTATTCTACACGTTATGTTAATTTTCTATTTTTAATTATTTTTTATCCAAATTTGTATTTCCCTGTACTTACTCTATCTCTGTGGAGCGTTGTTTGTAGGCATTTAATGATTGACGGTATATCTAGGTATCTTTTATTTTATTATGAAGTCTTTTTCATGGGGAATATCATATCGTTAACAGTCAAATCTAATGATTACTAAATATATTAAAATTGGCCTTTTTAATGCAGGCTCTCACAATGAGTGATATATCCGTTGATATCATGGCAATTAATGAAACGTGGCTCCGTGAAGGCGAAGACGGACGTGCCCCTGTTGTGCCAGGTTATCGTTTAAGACATATTCCGCGTCCTAAGACTGTGTGTGGCGGCCGCGGGGGTGGTGTCGGTTTTTACGTTAGGCGTGGTTTAACTATTAAAACCTGTGTACATCCTCTCTCTACGTCAGTAGAACAAATGTGGGTAACTGTTAATATTAATTCTAAAAAACTAATTGTGGGCACAGCATATAGACCACCATGGTTGAATGTTGACATTTTTTTGGACGCTCTGACAGAATCAATCTCAGCTTTCTCTCAATATGACTTTATAGCTCTTTTAGGAGATTTTAATATTAACTTCTTGAATTTTGCAGACTATAAAGTAAAATTATTGAAAGTTTTTTTACATTATACTAATCTGACTCAAATAATTACGAAACCTACACACGTACTTGACAATAGTGAAACTCTTATCGATCTAGTTTGCACAGACACCCGTGATACTCAAGTAACCTACATTCCTGATCTCGGAAATCATGCATTAATTACTGTTGAGATAAATGTTAAAAAGGAAAAAGTAGTGCCGTTTTTCATAAAATCCCGATCGTTTACTGCTATAGATCACAATACGTTTGATACTGATCTTGAAAATACAAACTGGGAGTGTATAGACGCATTAACAACAATAACAACATTAACAACGTTAATGATATGATAACCACGTTTAATTCCTACGTGTTAAGAGTATTTGATTTGTATGCTCCTGAGAAAAATGTCCTCATTAGGGACCGTTCCCATCTTTGGCTTACAGATACCGTTAAATTAAGGATTAAATTACGTAATACATGTTACAACAGATACAAAATAAGTAAAAGTGAAATAAATAAAAAAAATTACAAGGATATGAAATCCGTTGTTACGATAGCTATCTATTCTGAAAAGAAAGCTTATTTTGAGAACTATATTAACAAAAATCGTAAAGATCCTAAATTTCTTTGGAATAAATTAAAAGTGGCTATTCAGCCGCATTCCAGTAACTCAGATATTACGGACTGTTGCAGTGACCCAAACAGCATTAATAAGTTTTTTTTAGATTTACCAGGTGGTACTAATTATGTACCTTCATATCGTGATTTCTTTGAGTATAATAAATATAGTAGTCACACTTTTTCTTTACATCCCATAAGTGAATCTACGGTTATTCATATAATACGTGAATTAAAATCTAATCCAACAGGCACAGACCGCATTGATTTAAAAATGACTACAGCAACCCTCCCGTATACAGTAAAAGCTATTACCACGATAATCAACTCATATTAGAGAAAGTTGTTTCACTACAACTAACCGCCTATATAGAAAAATGTGATATTCTTTCTAAATTTCAGTCAGGTTTCCGTAAAAATAGAAGCACAACAACAGCACTCTTAGACGTAGTTGATAATATACTATCGGCTCAAGATCAAGGCATGGGTACCTTGTTGACACTTTTAGACTTTTCTCGCGCTTTTGATACCATAAACGTAACCCTGCTTTTATCTAAATTAAGGTATTATGGTTTTGATTCGGCTACTGTTGAAAGGTTTCATAGTTTTTTGAATAATAAATTTCAATATGTGGAAATAGGGAGTGGTATTGGTGACAACGTTTCATCGACTCTTATGCCAGTTGAGAGAGGTGTCCCGCAGGGTTCAATTTTAGGACCTTTGTTGTTCATTCTGTATAGCTCTGATATCGTTAATAGTAT
>MU159597.1:907363-923703 GCA_015888305.1 Antheraea pernyi | reverse complement strand
TTCATCCCTGCGTTTTGAAAAACATGTTCTGGAGGCAACACGCAATTGTATGTATAGACTTTAAAACTACTACTACAACTTTAGCTTCTATATAATATTCGCGCATATATTAGTACAGAAATTAGAATAATGCTATGTGAATCGCTCATTCTGTCTAAACTAAACTATGCTGATATTGTATATGATTCTTGTGTACTCAATAAAACAAAGAGGCTTATACAGAGGGTACAGAATGCCTGCGCACGTTTCTGTTATCACATACCACCACGAACTCATGTCACGCCCTTATTAAATCAAGGGCGACTGCTAAAAATGGAGTATAGGAGGCAGCTGCATTTAGCCACACTATTATTTAGTGTAATAAAAACCGGGAAGCCTGAATATCTCTATGAAAAACTAGTTTGGGCAAGAGATCAAAATAGTTATAGAACTAGGGCTTCGAAATATATGTTATGTACTCATCGGCATGCTACCACCTCATTTCGAGGTAGTTTTAGATTCGCTGCTACTAGATGCTGGAACGACCTGCCCCCTCCAATGCGCAATCTCAATGCGGTACATACATTTAAAATTCATTTTAAAAAGTTTTTATTAGCATCACAATGTATGTAAATCAAAGGTTTTGCATCTAATTTTTGTTGGATATATATCTTAGTCACGCCTGCAATTGCTTCTCTTATATGTTGTTTTATGTATCCTACTAATTTTATTTATTTCCCCTGTATACAATATGTACAATAGTATTATTTACGTTACTTGTTTTCTCTATATATATTGTATTTCATAATTTTAATTGATATCGCTCCGTGACTTGCACTGGGTTCTAGCTGAAAATCAGCGCTAAGTGTTTCTTAACACTTTAGCATATGCTGAGCTGGATTCCATTTCGTAATGCTGCGACGTGCATATTTTATCCACTCTTGTATATTTTGTAAATAATGAATAATGAATAAAATATTTCTTTCTTTCTAATAAACAACCAAGAAAACCTAAGTTAAAGTTTGTTCTAAGACTTTCGAAAGTATGGGAACGGTATTTTTAAACGTAGAAAAATCACACGTATGTTCAATGAACAACATTAAAGGTGCGCGGTTAATCATTACGTAACTGCTTATCGTCGGAACACCGCACGGTTGAACAAAGGGAAGCGGGGTGCGGGTCGAGGTTAGGGACGCGGGCGAGACTACGCGGCACGGTGTGATTGGTTGTTTTCCTTATTGTTAAACTAGTTTGGTTTTGCGTAAATCACGAGATGTTGAGTGTATATCAGTTTTGCGTTTCTAGAAATAATTCGGTCAAATATTAAGCACCTCATTTTTTTTAAATTTGATTTTGTACGAAAATCGAGTAATGATTATCCTGTAAAAAAATATTGCTGGCAACTAACCAGTCGCACTATATAAAGGACGGAGGTACTCGTGAAGGAGTGTTAAAAAGTACATTACTTAAATTCTATGAATATCGCTGTATTTACTTTACATAGCTGATGAAGTAGACACTATATGTTACCGGGTAAGATAAGGGTATAAATGTTTATTCATTCCAGGATCTCTACTACTTTCCGTTCCGACCAGTAGAGAAGATTATAGGAGTATGGACAGCGGTAGACCCGGCGCGGGTGATGAATGGCTGCCTCTTCGTAGTACCAGGATCACATAAAATAGGAGAAATTTTGAAACATGAAAATCTCCCCGAAGTATGTACTTTTATGTACTTATATATTCCGACTGGCTTTTATCCATGGTTTTACTTGAGTTAATATAGATTTCAGCTATCTCTCGAGAACATGACCGTCTTAACCACTTCAAACTATCCTCATTAAATAACCGAAGAATAATATTAGAACTTATGTTTTTGTTTAATATACATATTTCATGACAAAATTGACTGTCCACAAATTATTAATCACTTCAAATGTAATATTCCTGCTAAGCTGCCGATACGTCCCATTTTATATTTCTCATTTATGTACTGATTTAATTTAGGCTTTCACTCTCCGGTCAACAGTATATCTAGGTCATATAACTCATGCCATAAAACATGCGACATCTTCTCAACTAAACGAAATCATTTCAAAACGGAGATAGAGACATATCAGTTTTTTTTTTTCAACTGACTACGCTATTGACCAAGCAAGGTCTTAACAGCTTCACCGGACTACTAAGGCGAGCGCTTAAGGCACTCAGCCGATTTTATTTTGACAACTAGCTCAAGGGTGCGCGGCACACTTCGGCTTTGGCTGTTGCCTGATACATGCATTTCGCGACCTAGTGGGGAAAATCCCTTATGGACACGCCACCCTCCCGGGGGAGAGGGTGGGTTATGTCCGACTCGCACATACTAAAACTCCACGGTGTACCGACAGACCGTTATTGTGGGGGCGGCAAGGGATCGAACAAGGTTAATCAACCTTGTAGACGGTCCGCTCGGTGGAAGGTGACCGCCTGGCTCCTACCTAAAGAGGAGCAGACCGGGTACACACCGGCGGCCCCCCCTCGTCCGCCGGACCTATGCAATGAGGAAATGGGCCCCCGGCCCATCCCCTCAGGTCCAGCTACGGTGGCAGGAGGAGTTGGGCAAAGCGCCACCTCCTCCTGCCGGTCCTCCGTTGGCGGAGACGGCCACTAAGCGGGTCTGCCTCACGGGCCCTCTCCGCCGCCTCCTTCGCCATTGGTCACCACGCCTGTTCGCTGCCGAGCATGGCCGAAACCATACTCGACAGCGACAAATCCACTCCTACCGCCGCCGCCAGAATGCGGCGCTGTACCCCCCACGTAGCACACTCAGACAGAGTGTGCTGCGCGGTATCTTCGACAGCGCCGCACTCGTGGCAGGCGGCGGTCGGCTCCCTGCGTGCGATCCGGTGCAGGTACCACCCGAAACAACCGTGTCCGGTGAGCACTTGCACCAGTCGGAACGTCAGGGAGCCCTAATCCAATTCCGCAGGACCGGGCGGACGGCGTCAATGGTGTACGTCCTGAAGCGCGCGTCCGCCCGGTCCTGCATCCACCTTTCGACGGCGTCCTCCCTGAGACGCCGTCTCTCCCCCTCTACCTCCATGGGAGCCGGAAGCTTCCCAATTCGTTTCCTCGCCGCCGTGAATTCGTACACGGCGACGAGAACTCCTGCCTCCAACTCCCAGGATAGGGAGCCGGCCAGCGTGAAGGCTGCCGCCGAGGACACCGTTCGGTACGCCCGGATCGCCCTCAGTGCCACCGTGCGCTGCGCATTACGGAGCGCACGCACGTTGGCGGCACCGAGGGTGTCGGCCCAAACCGGTGCCCCGTAGGCGGCCATCGCCCGCACGACTCCCATGTAGAGTCGGCGGCACCCGGCGCCCGGCCCCCCTATGTTGGGGAGTAACCGGCCGAGTGCCGCAGCCGCCCCAGAAATTCGCGGTCCGAGCCCCGCAAAGTGGGGCTCGAACCGCCAGCGCCCGTCCAGGGTGAGACCCAGATATTTCATCTGGGTCCCCACCCTGATTCGGGCGCCCTCCACCACAATGTGGGCCCCAGGAGGTGGCCCCCGCCGAGGCCCATGAAAAAGTAGGGCCTCGGTCTTCTCGAGGGCCACTCTGAGGCCCAACCTCCTTATGCGCCTGACCACGAGGGTTGTGGCCATCGTGGCCAGACGCTCCACTTCATTCCATTCCCCCCCGGGCTACGACTAGGGTGTCGTCCACGTAACAGATGAGGCGTGCAGGACCGACCCCTGTGGAACCCTCCGCCTTGTGGCTCGCTGGATCATACGCCCGTCGCCGTCTACATAGGCGTCCTCCCTATCCTCGAGGTACGCCTCCAGCACCCGCCGCAGGTAGTGCTGGACGACGCCGGGAAGGTGCTGGAGAGAGTTATGTCCTCCCGGGTCGTCCAGCACCTAGAGGGCGTGGGGCCGAATCTGGCGGACGCGCAGTATGGCTTCTGGGCAGGGCGTGCCACGGTGGACGCCCTGTGCCTCACGCGGACGCGCAGTCCGGAGGGCGGCCCGCCTTTTCCATTAGACAGAGCCGCCCAAGCTTCCAGGGCTTCGGGAACTGTCCGACCGCATGACACCGGTCGAACAGCTCCCGGAGCCACCCCCCTAGGTAACCCAAAGCAAGGCCGAGCACCCGGCCCGGGACCCCATCAGGGCCGGGCGCTCTTCGCCGGTTGAGGAGGCGCTCCACGGCCCTCCCCATTTCCTCCTCCATTATTGGAGGGGGAGGACCGTTTGCGTGAGCTAACCTAAGCTGAGCTAACTATTCATACATATACGAGTTGTTGAAACATATATGTGTACCAAGCATACACACCTCAATAACTCTTATATATATTTCGTACGGATAATATTCTATTGAGGAACTATTTCAGTTTCATAAGGGAAAAAAGATAAAACCCTTCCACTTGCATGTGTAAGCATGTATGCGTGCACGTGTGTGGAGATGATATGTGGAGACATATCAGTCTATTCACAAAATACAGTTTTAATTGGTTCAGTATTTCATTTTATTTCTCTTTACAGTTTTAATTGGTTCAGTATTTCATTTTATTTCTCTTTCTGTCATGTTACTTTCCTAATATTTTAAATATTGTTTTAGTGTATCAATTAGTTTTAGTATTTTATTTCTCTTTCTGTTTCAGTTTCCTTGTTTTTTTATTATTATGTTAAACTTTTAAATAGGTTAATATTTAGTTTTAATAATATTTAATTTATTGTTGGAGCATGCCGTGGTTGGCTCTAAATATGACTACATTTATAATAGTCCTACTGTTTATATATTTACTAGTCTATTGTTATGTTGACGATCCTAAAATAATTAAATAAACATTTGTTTTTTTTCTAAATGAAATGTACCCTATAGTCTTTTCAGTACCTCTTATAACATGTATACAAAATAGATAGGCTATAATAATAATGTAAGCTAGGATCATTGGGGCGTTTCCAGAAAATAGTGGGAATAATTGTTTTTTTTTTTCAATGAATAAAAACTCTTCTTTTCTTTAAGGTATAAAAATACATGCAAAAATTAATAGATTATGGAACGATGACACTGTATCCTTTAAGTTTGATGAAAATGAAGCTTAAAGGAGCTAACTCTTTTGAAAATTGGCTATTATCCGCGACTTCATTTCAGTGAAAACGATTTTAGGATTTCATGGGTACTGTGTGTCTTATTTAAATCATGTACTTCGAGTAGAAGTTTTGTGGTCGAATGGTTTGACCTGTCGACGTACTAATTTGAATTGATAACACCATCGATTAACGCTGAAGATAAACTTCTTAAGGAAACCTGAACCTGAGAGATGTTCTTGCGATACCACCGTATATGGGAAAATATAGAATTGTGGCTTTAAAGTCGGCAACATATCGTGGGCTGGCACGGCGTGATGATTTACGTGTATTTTATCTGGATTAATTATTAAATTTTTGGGCTATTTCCCAAATGGCTGAATCGATTTAGACGAAATTTGTGGAAGATATATAGAACGAAATTTGTGGAAGATATATAGAAAGTATTTGACTGGTGTTACAGAATACGTATAATCAGCCAGTCGGTCAGGAACACCAATAAACACTCTGTAGATACTGTAACTATTTATCCGGGCAGTACTTCGCCTTACAGTAACTTCCACATAGGAGTGCGTGCAGATCAGCGACATCTTGTCCTTTATATGCTGAACTCCCATCAATGTAGTCTCACACCGGGGTGAATAATGAAACGCCGACCAATAGCGTTCGAGGTCATTAGTAACACCCCCGATATAGTCAATAGCGCGGTATCGCAGATCAACAGTGGTTCTCTGAGTGGCGTTGTAGCCTCGCCTCTCGGGTATGTCATAGCGGTACCGGACGTAGTCATTAACACTGGGTTAAATCGATAAATGGTAATGACAAAAATATAGAACACAGTTCACTATGAACCTGTAGTTTTTGTGGAATAACGAATGTGTTTTACGAAGACAAAGTCGAGTACACCAGTTAGCTCAATAATAAATCGCAATATCTTAAAAAAACTATATCATAATCATTTGCTGCAGATAAATCAGCGCCTTATCACACCCCAAAGCTACGCAATTAGATTTCATACTATTTTTTTATTTTTTTAATATCTACTATTGCTGAGTATTATGAAAGCAATAGATATTGTCTCAAATATTACCAAAAATGTATAATCCGACACTTTATCCACGCGATGTCTATAAAACACCCGTCTCATTCTGTCACAACGAAATCGGAAATAATAAAAGAGAGGTCAGGAAATGGTACATATCCCCGCAATTATTTCGACAAAGTTGAGATTAAAGTGTAGTACCTGGATAATCGAGCTTCGCATTCTATTAGACCAGACACGCATATAGATAAACTCTCACTTCTTTAGGTGGTAGAGCCACGCTGAAGTTATTACTGGTTTCAATGAATGGGTCGACTTGCCCGGGGTACTACCACCCGACACACAGAAAACCGACGTGAAGTAACAGTGCTTTTCGTTCGGTCAGTGAGAGCGCCGGAGGCCCACCTCCCCTCTCCCCATCCCCAAACACAGGCTAGCAATGCACTTGCTACTCCCTTGGTGTTGCTTGTGTCTATGGACGGAGGTTATCACTTAACATCAAGTTACCCATCTGTCCGTTTGCCATTTAAAAAATGTCATTAAAAAAGAACTCGTTATAAGTTATATGATTACATAATGCTGCATTGTATTACATTAAGCTACACTACGCTTACAATACATTGCACTACACAATGCTACATTAACTGCATTATACTACTTCTAGAATTAGACTAATAACAGTTTTCTAGGTGAAAGTGTTAGGTTTTATAAAAAAGTCCCAAAGAACATTATAGTGATAGGATAGTGAGTTCGAGCACCATGCCAAGCGCGTTTTAATGTCTAAAGGCTTATTATAGGGTGGATCAGTATGTTAATTAAGGGGCCGACTGGAAATATGGCCCCTCTCTGTGTATCCATCAAAAATAGATGTAACTATGTTTTATAAAAATATGTATCATGAAAGGATAAACCTGATCGAGTTTCTTGTCGGCTCTTTTCGATGAGTGGGTTGTTTATAACCTAGTCCGGTGAAGCTGTGAAGACCCTAACGGGTCAATAGCGTAGTCAGTTCGAGAAGTTGTTTGTCCGAACCGGTAGCAGCTTTGACGTCCATAAGGGCCTTCTTGGGGCCTAAATTGATTATGATGTTTTGATTTTCAATGCATCGCATTACGAGAGTCCTATATAAAATTAAATCAACAAAATAACGTTGTGATAATGCTCTCAAAACAACCTCAAATTTTCTAGGATTCAAAGAAGTTATTCCATTGCATTGTCGATGAAAATAAACATGCGCCGTTGGCGGATCGATTGAACTTAGAGATGGATCCTGGAGACACTATATTCTTCCACCCTTATTTATTGCACGGATCGGGGACAAATCTTACTCAAGTAAGTGTTCATTGTAAATTCTTATATGTTAGTAAAATATGGTATCGTGTTAACCTCAGAAGTGGGACTGTCCAATCTAGCTACCAAAACACACACATAGATATATAACCTCAGATTTTCAACTTAAAAGTTGTGGCTAGCTAGGCAAACATTCGATACAAGTATACATTATCAGAAAGTACCCGCGGTTCCGCGCGTTTTTTTTTTAAAGTGATCATTATTTTCTCCCTCTTTTTGTATTACATTAAAATATGAAAATACTTCATTTTATAATTTACAAAACGATCACTAATAATTGTCATGTTACATTAATTACAAAGCGACATATAATTCTTATTGGCACTGTAACTATAAATTTTAATCCGTGGACGGTCGCCTTTGTCATCCCGGCATGCAATCCGCTCGGCAGCTGAATATGCATCGGTTGATCTCAATAGAATTACGGATAATCTGATTTTCTAAATAAGCACCGCCTGACCTCGAAAAGCGACACCCGTAAGGAGTAGTCCATTCATGACGTGAAGCGTTTTTGAGGAATTTTTAAAGCCCCTTCTTGCCTGGTAAAATGTTATGAGATTTGTCTATGGTTATGAGATTCCTTCCCCCACTCCTAATCTCACGTTTGCGTTGGATTTATTCACAAAATACCATTTGCCTTATTGTTTTTGTTACAACTAGCGAACACTAGTATTTTAGATTCTTCAAATCGTAATCGAAAACCAAAGTGACAACATAAAATAATATTTAAATGGGATCTATTAAAATATATGAATTAATTGTGTCAGATTTCGGCATAAATTAGTCAAGAAAGATGTTTTTTATAATCTCACATTCACATTTCCCGAAAAAAAATACACGATATATACCGACTCCTCCTCTTTCCCCCCACGTGATATTTAGTGAGATTCGGCTAAACCCCTCCCCCTCCTGAATAGTTATAAGAGTTGCAATAAGAAATTTCCCAGTAGTTTTAAGTCAATCTAACATCCCCTTTTATAACAACTCTAGTGACTAATTTGCAGGAGTATCGTAAAGCCCTCACGATACACTACGCGAGCGCCAACTGCTACTATATTGACGTCACTGGAACAGTACAACAAGATTTAGACGACGAGTACAAAGGAATACTGAAGAAACGAGGACTGGAAAACATGAATTACCTTGTGAGTGAGCATATTATATATATATAGCATATTTTTTATTGACTAAATTTCTATGCCAGCATGGTCTATAAAGAAAACCAAAGTGTACTAACAATTAAAGAAAGAAACCTTTGAGGCGCCGATATTAACTGATGATGTGGTTGAGCTAAGCTTTGAACCTGGAGACGCTTTTAATTGTAATATTTGGAACACACCCACATACGTTTTAAAAAATCCCCACCGTGGTGCAACGATTTCGTCTCAATATTTTCCTTCACTAAGAGCACAGTTCTGAGACATTAAAATTCACTTCGATCTTTGTTTTATCCAAGCACGTTACTACTGAAACATATGGGATATCCAATCACTACAATACTTCCGTTGTTCAAGCATGATACGACTAAAACACTTCCGTTATCCATTCATTATACCACTAAAAGACTTGAGTTGTCCAAGCATGCTACTGTTGCTGTATCTTAGATACACTGGTACCTAATAGGGTAACTTAATAGGTACACGGAAATAATAAAGCAGTAATATTTATTGTGTGTCCGTACAATGGCATTACATAGCGCTTACTAGATACTAGACTATACAGCTACATTACCATAGAAACACTTCCGTAGTCTAAGCATGCTATCATTGTAACACTGTGGACTTCCAAATAGGTTATCTTCGATATACTTCCGTTATGCATGCTATCACTACAACACTAGGGATGTCCAAGGAGGCTATCACCGGATACACTTCCGTTGTCTAAGCATGCTACCACTGAATCACTTCTCTCGCAGTATTCACCATACTAAACTCACTTCTGTTTTAATAATGTTAATCAATAGTATTACTAATTTGAATTATTTATATGTTGTAGTCTAAATTTTTTATCGTATTTCGTTAACAGGACCTTGTGAAGATTAAATGCAAACTCATACGAGGACTCCATTCCAATCTATGAAGAAATTTCAGATACCTAGGAAGAAGACGAAGAGATTTCTTAGGTTCTGGAGTACACATACCTGAAATTAATTTTGTATTGTTTTCTTCTTTATTATTTTTTATTAAATTATAAATAATATTAACTTGTTTTGATGGTACCTGCAGTGATGTTTTGTGGAAGTCTGACAGTCCAATAGAACTAAACATTAGAACAAAAAGAAAAAAGTACCTAAATATCAATATAGCTAATTATAAAATTTCACAATATTTACAACGTAAATAAATCACTTTTTTTTTTTTTTTTTTTTTTTTTTTTTTTTATGGAAAAACACTGCACACGATGTTACACAGGTAAATATATTTATCTATTTAGTTAGGATAAGTCAGTATGAATTTCTTTTTTTTTTATTTATTAAGGGCAACAAACAATTGTACTCAAAAATACATGTAAATAATATTCCATAAAAAAACAACATAGTTCTTAGAGAACAATCCGCTCCGCCGCCCACGAATTAAGTATACAGATAACTTTAGGGCAGTAAATAAAATATAAACAATTGGTAGTTAAAGATTAAACATGAAATACAGTATGAGGGTACAATGAAATAAAATATACATAACATAAAGACGAACTGACAATCGAAGCATTCTAAAACATATCATAGTTGAAAATTCAGTAACAAAATATGATATATATTAGTTCAAGACTCAATACTCTGTTTTATAGCCTTTTTAAACAAAGTCGGCGAGCTGGCAAACATTTCAATTTCCATAAAATGATTATTATATAATTTAGTTATTCTATATAATGGAGCTCGTTCACCGGCATTTGTCTTAAAAGAAATAAACGCAAAGAGGTAACGTTTAGAACTTTCCCTTATACAATGTGAACGGTTCGGTACATGAATATATATTTGATTAGTGAGTTTATTACAATCAAATTTATTATGGCATATATTAAATAGTAACATTTGGTCGAGAAGCATTCTTCTTGACGTAAGAGATGGTAAGGAAAATTTGTTTAGGAGGACATCGTAAGAGGCTTTGGATTGAAAGCAACGATAGTCAACAGATCGAAGAAACTTTTTTTGAATATTTTCTAATTGATTTTTATATTTATTATACAACGGGTTCCAAACGGGAGTAGCATATTCTACTTGAGATCTAATTAATGAAGTGTACAGTAGAATATATGATTCCGGTCTTCTAAAGGACACACAATTTCGCATCACAATACTATACATCATAAAAGCCTTACTTACTATAAGATTAATATGAATATCAAAGTGAAGCTTTGAATCCATTAGTATTCCTAGGTCTCTTATCGTCTTAACTTTTTCTAATGTTGTTTCTTCTAAAGTGTAATTGAAGATTAAATAATTGATTTTCTTGGTGAAGGTAATTGACTTACATTTAGTTAGGTTAAGGTGCAGCTTATTATTTTTACAATAATTACTAAAACAATTCAAATCACTTTGTAATTTATAGCAATCATCAGGTGTTACAATTTCACGATAAATTTTAAGATCATCAGCATACAGTAGAAAATTAGTATGTTTAAAACACCTGTCAATATCATTAATAAATATAATAAAAAGCAAAGGACCCAGAATGGATCCTTGAGCTACGCCTGAGGTAACCGTAACGAAATCTGAGATGAAACCATTGATAGCAACTCGTTGTGTTCTATTGCTTATGTACGATGTGAACCATCGCAATAAGTTTCCCCGAATGCCATTAAATGCTAGTTTTTCTAGTAGTAAATCGTGGTTCACCTTATCAAACGCTTTGGAAAAATCGGTATAAACTGAATCCACCTGCGAGCGTTTGTCAATGCATTGAAATAGGAAGTTGGTATATAAGACTAGATTACTTATTGTAGATCTTTTTTTAACAAAACCATGTTGTTCTTGAATGATAATTTTATGTAGGCTGGGATAAATATTATTATGAATTATTCGTTCTAAAACTTTCGGCAGGGTGGACAATAGCGATATAGGTCGATAGTTTGTTACATCATTTTTAGTACCATTTTTATGAATCGGGACTATATTTGCCATTTTCCAAATTTTTGGGACTAAGCCTTCACGTAAGCTTCTATTATACAATGTGTATAGTGGAATAACAAGCGATTCGGCAGTGTGTTTAATAAAGAATGGAGGTAGACCATCTGGTCCTGGCCCTTTCGTTATATCCAATGACTGTAATTCCTTTAAAATAACATCTCGGGTGATGTCTATATCACACAGGACGAAGTCACACTTAGTGTTCATAGGTGAAGTCTCAAGATTATTGTTCCCACCACCACTTGATTCATATACAGATGAAAAGAAATCAGAAAAAAGTTCACAAATTTTATTCGGGTTATCAGACTCCATATCTTTGTACTTCATTGTAGAAGGAATGCCGGATTTCTTGTTTTTACTTTTAATAAATTTCCAGAACGCTTTAACATCCTGTTTTAATCGATCTTCAATTAAATTTATGTAATTATTATAGCATTGTTTGCTAAGTATACGAAATCTTTTTCGAAAAAGTGAGAATTCTTCGTAATGATATGAAGTCTTATATTTTTTCCATTTAATCCAAGCTCTTTCCTTATCCTTAAATATATGAATGAGTGGTCGTGAGAACCAAACTGGGTAGTGATTTGATTTTGACGGGCGTGATGGTATATGAAACTTTATAATCTCATAGATTTTTTCATAAAACACATTTAGTGACTCGTCGATGGGTATATTATTTAGAATATCGGACCATTGTAACGCATTAATTTTTTCATTAATTGCGACGTAATCTCCTTCCAAATACCGATGTCTAGGTATGGATAATCGATTCATGTTCTGATAGGGTAAATTGAAAAGAGTCAAAATGCAGAAAGGCGGGTGAAGGCAATCTACAGGGACAAGGGGATCGTATGGTGGTTCACATGTACATGAATCTACATTAGATATAAATATCACTTAATAAGGAAATAGAATATCATCTATATGTTGCAAAGTATTCTCTCGTTAGTAGACATTTATAGACATTTAATTAACAACTAGCTGTGCCCGCGACTCCGTCCGCATGGAACGTGGACACTTTTTCAACATGTGCCCATATGAGATATTTCTCCTTGTCTCTACATTTCATAGTCATAAAGAATTCTGTTGTCAGTAGAAAGAATCGAGAAAGAATCTGTATGTGAGTTATAAGCATAGAATTATGAGACCGCTTAGACTCGATGCTTCGTTACTCTATGGTCATAAGCCAATGCTCTGTAGGTTTTGGAACTACGCATCATGAACGCATTTTGTCTGTAATCTGTAATAGCAATTAGTATGAAATATATTTTAATTCTATAAATCGGGACAATAAATGACACTTCCAGCTAATTCCATTAGAATAGGAATACCACGTATTCTGCCTGTTTTATAATCGTGAAAGTCAATGTAAAAAGGGTTAGACTGCACTTGTTTCAATTGTTTGTGTTGTTTTGCAAAAAAAACTTATTAATATCGTAAAATGTAATATGTAATGTTACCACTTTTATAATATCAACCATTAAAATAAAGTATAACGGAGATACTCAAACATTCAAAGCAATCTTCCACTTAGAGAAAAGGTGTAGTAATTACGAATAGCTGAGGAAAAGCCGCTAATAATTCCGTGTTTACATTTTGAGCATTTGTACTATTTATTTGAAATAGGTATGTATTATAATCTTATTTTAAACGAAAATTATATTTCTTATTTAGTAAATCAGGTTCAATGAAGGATAAATAGAGGAACATTAATTATTTACTAGTGCTCGCCTAGTGGTCGAAATTCGACCATATTTCATTTTTACACTCAATAAGACCAAAGAGAGTAATAGAAGCGTTTTACCTTACAATAAAACGCATATTAATTTACTTACCTTATTCGAAGCTTACTTATGAGATAGGCACTTCCGTTTCCCGCCGGCATGCCCACTTTTGACAGTTAATACATCTGACTTCCGGTCATATATCTTTCTTGTCTCGCCCCACCATGGCAGAGAGGCGTATTTATAGAGAGACGCCATCTTTTAACTTCATTGAGTCGAATAATAATACCAGGCAGAATTTAAAATATTAAGCTTCGAATAAGGTAAGTAAATTAATATGCGTTTTATTGTAAGGTAAAACGCTTCTATTAATTTGACTTGACCATATTCGAAGCTTACTTATGAGACTTGTTTGTTATCGCCTGGTGGTGGTAGAGACACCGACGCCAATGTGATCTAAATAAGCCGATTCACAATGGGAATCTAATTACACAAGAATTGACATTAATTAGCAGTGACTACAGAGGTATTTATTATCAATTGTGAATAAAACCATGTATTCAAAAAGGCAATTCCCTCTGAAAGATGCCTTAAACATGTTTGAAACCTTATTGCATTTGACACTCGAGTCCCAGAGTGTTGCAAAGTGGAATTTGAGGATCTACAAATATTGTCACCGCTACTACCTGTATTTCATTAATACTTAATACAGTAATTATTAATACAGCAATTATTAATACAGAAATACTAAATCCTCCAACCGAATCCTTAACATGGTTTGTATTTGTTTTAATAAAGGTAACTGGGAACTAAAACGTTCACCACATTTTAGTATATAATCATTAAATTTTCAGAAACTACATCGTTTCTTAATTGCCTTTAAACGAGCCGTCGTTATGGACGGATTTGGTTTCACCGCGGTAGATTTTAATAGATTTTAAAATCATACGATATGAGAATCTATTTGGTCCGCACTATGACTATTATAAATAATTTTACATAAAACAGACTAGATTGATCGAAATCAAGCCACTTCTCTACTACTCTGGTTTTAATATTAGTAATGTGCTCTGCATCACCACCTGAATCTGTATACCAAGCGATATAAAATAAGTTTTACACATTAACCTATTATTTGAAAAGGGGTTTAAGAGCCGTCAATGATTCCTTCTAGAAGTAGTACGAAAGTTAGACAATAGCTATCTAAGCAAAAACACCCCAAGTGATATTCAAAACAATCGTATGTAAAAATCACTGGGTTAAAATAACCCAAAAGATTCATACTAGTATCGAAAGTCTTCAGAGCTTAGAGAGAGATCTAGTCAATTTCAAAATATTAAAATCTTTGGCTTGGAAAATTTTTGGCTAAATAAGCACAAGAACGCTTAATTTTGAGCCGAACATATAGTGGTGACAAACTCCTTTACAAGCACTCTTGATCTAGCAGTTTTGACAACAAACAGAAATGTCTCGAAAAGAAACCAATCATTTTACCAATTAGAAATGATTGATGATGATGAGATACCATACAGTAATCTAAAGAAATTTCTGTTGTTCCTACCATTATGTTCGAACTGTTGTTCCTATGGTTTGCCCGCACCATCATGCTATACCTTATTGATGTGGCGAGCGATCCGATCGTTTGCCTCGAGGCTAGGGCGCGCGCGGCGCGGGGAAGGCCCGCCTCGCTCCCCGTTGTCCGCACCGTTGTCCGCACCCACTACAGGTAATCAGCGAAGTTACGTGACAGTCTTGACTGCAACCATTAGTGCCGCTGCGTACTCCTCATTTGGTTCTGTTATTTTGGGTTATTCTAACGAATATTTTTCGCTGCAATCAATTTATTAGAGGCATGACCATGACATGTAAGTTATGTTAACTAAAGTTAACCTTATTAGGGCGCTAGCATCTTTAAGATTCTATGAAGAAGCTACGCAAATTCTAGTGACTTTACTAGTACACGGAAACCCCACAAGAAGAATGATAAATAGTCATACAATAATAGCGTTGACAGCCCGTTTAAGCTGAACGTGCGCCATTTATAACCCTTGTAAACGGCTAGTATATGTAACCAACGAGGATGAGTTAAGAGTTACGATGACTGAGCTTTACGAGCGTTACGTCGATTTCTATAAAAAAAAAAAAAAAATCTCATTGATATAGTGATTGCTGAACCAATAACAATGTTGCAGTCGGTAAGAGGAAGCTTGCTAGGCAGCAAGGATTCCATGTTGCGCCTGCCAGAACACTATTTTATATTTCGCGTACCACTGCGGGGAGACGCACGATTGTTAGATTGAGTTATTAGGCTTCGGCCAGAAACCATGTTATGATCATGCGAGGACACACCGAATAACAGCCATAACCGTTAATGTTATCCGAACGAGTTGTTGTTATCCGAACGAGTTGTGTTCCTGCAAGAGTTCCTATCATCCTATCTGCTCCTGCGACTGCCAAGCGACTTAACCGTCCATTTCTCCAAAGTCTCTCTCGACACAATTTGGTGTACACGTAAATGACTGTCATATCACAAATTCGCGGTAAACGCACGCTCACACTTAGGACAGGTCAACACATAGTCTGGGTTCCCATATATGTATACACAACTCCTGCGCGCTGGCATATATATGTATACCATGTCACAAATTCGCGGTAAACGCACGCTCACACTTAGGACAGGTCAACACATGGTCTGGGTTCCCATATATGTATACACAACTCCTGCGCGCTGGCATATATATGTATACACTACTCCTGCGCACTGGCACCTACTAACCTCTATGATGTGTGCGGTCCTGGGATGAGACTTCGAATAACCTTGCGAAGGTTCTTTAATTTGTGTGACCTACATTGAAACACCAACTAACGCTGCGAGGGTTGCTTCCATAATTCACGTGCAACCGAAAAGAGGCACCGAATAATCCTCTAGCGTTCCTGTGAGGAGACACTGAACAAACTGTGCGGATGCAAGGAAGCACTGTTATAGCCCTGCGCGAGCTCGTTACGTGATTCGCGTTCTCCTGTACGGAGGCACTGAATAGCCCTGCGC
>MU159597.1:884276-905664 GCA_015888305.1 Antheraea pernyi | reverse complement strand
ATACCAAAACGTTCCTCATGAGTCACTTTATCCACTGGTGAAAACCGCATGATAATCCGTTCAGTAGTTTATGAGTTTATCGCGAACAGACAGACAGACAGACGCGGTAGGAGACTTAATTTTATACTATGTAATGATATAAAAAAATTAAAGCCAAAATATACTTTGCTTACAAAATTCCTTTGAAAACGATGTTATTCGTTTACTTTCCCTCACCTACACATGCGCACTCGAATAAGGTCAAGTCAAATTAATAAATATTTCAGAATTTAATAAAAAAAAATTAAATATATTATTTATCAATTAATTATTAAAGCATTACTACTACTATTATTTACTACTAATTATTATGAATTTACATAATATCTATATCTTCTATACACATAATAAAAATTAAGTGTCTGTATGTAATATGAAAATATATTTTTTTTACTGATCGGTACGAAAGTATGCACGCTACTGATAACAAAAATGCAATATTTAAAATATTTTTTTTTTTTACGAACATGTGGGTCACCTGCTGTTAAGTAATCACCACCATCCATGCACACTAACAACCCCAGAGGAGTCGTAAGTGCGTTGCCATCTTTCGGAGGGAAGGGTTAGGGGAGGGAAAAGGAGAGGAGAGAGGAGAGGGGAGGGGAGATGGGTCTCCGGCGCTCTCACTGACCGAACGAAACGCAACAATGCAAGCACTGTTACTTCACGTCGGTTTTCTATGAGAGGGTGGTACTACCCCGGGCGAGCCGACCCATTCATGCTGAAACCAATAATAGTTTCAGCGTGGCTCTACCACCATTAATAATCTGTCTGCTTGTTCCAGGTAATCTCCGAAACAGCTGAACCAATTTTGACGGAAATTTCACTAGCAAATAGCTGAAATTACAGCGGGTTACTTAGGCTACTCTAAATTAGACTAGCTATTAACCTATTTTATAAAAAGTAATTCAAGCAATTTTAGTTTATACCAGCTGTTAACCGTGGCTTCGCCCGCAGTACTATCTCCAAAACAGTTCGACTGTTTTTTACGGGACTTTCACTGACACAGTTTTATTTTAATTTAGACTAGTTGTTAACCGTGGCTTCGCCCGATGTGCTATCACCAAAACGGTTAGACCGATTTTCACGGGACTTTCACTGGTAGATAGTGAACCCTATAAAAAAGTAATTAAGGTTATTCTATTTTAGACTAACTATTACCCGCGACTCTGTCTGCATGAAATTTAGCAAGATTTCAACTCATTATTTATTTTTAATTAGAGAAATAATTATCAGCTTATTGTTTACAATTCGAAATTATAATTATTAATAACTTTAATGATATAGATGTCTTCCTAATAAGATTTTCCATAATACAATTTCTTGCGGAACAGACAAGCGTTTATTTTTGGCATAGCCACAAAATCTTAATTATAATGGCAATATTAAATGTAATGTAAATGTAAATCTTTATAATAACATTTAAGTTATTGTTTCATTAGTTCCTTATACAGTTTAAGTGAGCACTGAGGGCTATATTGTAGGTTAAGGTTCCAAGTATGTTGCTTATGACAAACCTGATTTGGTATATTTATATATCTAAGGTACAAGTTACATGTTACTGTAAGTAGCGTGCATGTCGTACTTAAAATTGCTTTTAAAGAGCATTTCTATAATTGTACATAGTCTCACAATTTTATAATTCTTTAGTAAGAATAAATAAATGCGTGCGGAGCTGTGGGTACAGCTAGTATTATTATAAAATTAACCTACAGTTTGACCAGTTAATTTCAAAAGACATATAAAGTATGGAACGTAAGTCATGTCAAAAGTATTGAATGTAAGATGAAAAAAGGTAATTAGAATGTAAGAGTGAATTGGAACATTATAGAATAACACGATGAGAGTGAAAGAATAAAAAGATAAAGAATGACATAAGGCGAAAGAGATAGTTTAAGTATTATTGTGATTAGAGTAAGGGAGACGAAATAATATAAAGAAAAAGGAAGGATGGTGAAACGTTTTTTTTTTAATATATATTTTATGTGTGTATATGTTGTGCGTCATTCAAGCAGTGTGTGTGTGTTTAATGCGTGTAATGTTTATTTCTGTTAATTTCCTCCTCCATATAAACTTTAACTATGCCAAATTTCAAGGTCATCCGTTCGCGCAATTCGCTTAAAAAAAAGGGATACAAAGTTTTCGCTTCACGTATTATTAATATATAGATATTCACTACTGGATTCTAATACATTACTTTTGATTACTATCTGTATAGCATGTGATTATAATTAGATTGGTTTAAAACAAATTACAAAATAATTATCTTTAGGTATGTATAAACGTCATGCAAGCCTGTAATCTTGCGGCCGGTCTCAATAATCTAACTCTAGTTAAATGCAAGTAGCTATCTGAGATATATCGTGTCTTCTTATCTCTCTATTATTGGTGTTTCAATAACAGTATTCCCTCAAGCTCGGATAAGGTCACATATAGATAGGATCTTCTAACTCCAGTTAAGAACGTCCCTCAGGTACGTTTTGTTTCTGCGTTTAAAATATTTACTGTCATGTTTAAGATAAACATTATATTTAATATTTATATTTATTAAAATTATTATGAATCGCTAAAAACTACATTTTAACATCATTATTATTGAAAAATAATATTTATTGAACACTGTTTGCTCTTGTCATTTTACAATCTACTTAAAATTCGAAACGTAAAATAACAAAACGCTATTCTTGACTCAACTTAAAATAAACTTAAAAATAAACCGGATGTTTGTGCTTTTTCTAAGAATATAGTGTCATAATATTGTTTACATTTACATATTATAAATGTATAGGTTCAGATTCTGTAAATTCAATTTCGTAGTTTATTCGAGTATCAAAACTATGATCTTCAAATTCTAATCATCTGAGTCTTAATTAAATACACCGGCTTCATATAAATCAATATCATTAATAGCACAAAACAAATCCATGGCTTTTTATTAAAATATATTATTTAAGAATCGTACAATAACGCATTATCCTTCAAAATCGAACGATAGACAAAGATCAAACAAAGGAAAGTTAACCGTAAAAATGTTATTGAAACGCTTTATTTTTTTTTTCTATGAAATTATATAACTAGGGTAACGGATAGACCCTCCGGCAGGTAGTTTATAAGGAAAGACAGAATTCTTTATCTATCTGTGTTTATTGAAACGCAAAAACGAGCCAATAGTTAGCTGAGGTAGTTGTTTTAACTGTCAGTTATAGATAGATACGCTATTGGAACCGGCTGTTAATGATTACACTGTAATCTTTATGTACTTATGCTAAATATCATCATCAACCTGTAAAAGTCCCACTGAAGGGCTATAGGCCTCTTCCCAAAGGAGGGTATGAGCATAATTACCACGCCAGCCCACGACGTATTGGCGATTTCAAACTCTAAGAAATCCATAGTTTCATATTTTCACACACAGTAGTAGTACTGCAAGAACATTCCTCAGGTTCAGGTTTCCACACAATGGTTTCTTTCACTGACAGCCGATAGTGTTACCAATTTATATCAGCAAATGTATGAGAATTCCGAAAAATTTGTTGGTATATGCCGGAGTTCGAGCCTGCGGATATCTCAACGGTCAAACCAATGAATACCACGACGTTCTACTAAATATACATACGTCACGATAAAATAAATGTAATGAAGTATACCGAAAATATACGTATCCCATTTAAAAAGTTTTTTTACATTTTTTAACCGTTTTACGTTTTTGATGAACGTATTTCGTTAAAGTTTGGTACTTATATAACTAGAGGCGAGCGAAGCCGCTGATAAAACGCTAGTATTAATATATATATATATATATATATATTTGGGGTGTAAAGGGTGTCGAATAACATCGAAGACTTGAGACATCCAAGCCAACCTTACATGCACGTGGTGCACCCTGCTGAATAACGAACGAGGCAATGGCGAAAGCGGGGTGGTAGGGTTTTACAGCCTGACTGGGTCGCAACCACCACGTATATGGCGAAAAAGCCCGTCATAGTGATTCGCTTCTGCGGGTCGCGTTTCGGGATCAGCCTGTGCATATCCAGCTATTCGCAGGCCGGCATGACAGCGGCGACCTGCGATAGATACTTTGTCACTAGGTGGTCGCCATTGTTTTTGGATTGTACTGTGCTTACCATCAGGCACAGTGTAGTAATTTTGCCGAGCTACTATAAAAAAAAACCATATATAAGTGCTACAATAAATTTAATTCAATTGATCAAAGTCTACTATATGAATAAATATGTGCTATTATTTGTCTAATTAAAATATATAATTAAGTTCAAATGTGAAATGGAAATTTACATCCGTTGTTGGATTTTTAAATATTTGCAATTCTAAATTCATAAAACTTTTCCATTGTCGTTGGGTATTTCAAGGTACGTTTGGTTTACTTCTTGTCTTCACTCTAAAATTGAAGTTCTGCGCTCGAGAACTACGCTTAGCGTGGTACCATCTTGGATAATAGCTTCACTAAGGATCAGGCGAGATTACGATTAAACGGCAAACTCCTAGAAAAATAAAATAATCTTTCACGCTTTTAATACATTATATCGTTTGTCATATTTAACATTCAAATGTACTCTCTTCTAATTACTGTTACTTAATATATTCATTATAAAAACGAGAAAATCATAAAATACACCACAAACTGAACTCTGTTACACAATACGTATAATCAGCCAGTCAGTCAGGAAAACCAATAAACACTCTGAAGGCACTGTGACTATTTATCCGGGCAGAGCTTCGCCTTACAGTAACTTCCACATAGGAGTGCGTGCAGATCGCTTTTTTTTTTTTTTTTTCTCGATTTCGAACTGACTATGCTATTGACCTAGCAAGTTCTTAACAGCTTCACCGGACTACTAAGGCGAGCGCTTAAGGCACTCAGCCGATTTTATTCTGGTAACTAGCTCAAGGGTGCACGGCACACCTCGGCTTGGCCGTTACCTGTTGCATGCAATTCGCGATCTATCTTAGCTAACCTAAGTTAAGCTAAACTATTCATACAGATATGAGTTATTGAAACATGCATGTGTACCAGGCATGCGTGTCTCAATAACTCTTATGTGTATTTTTGTGTCGGAAAATTTTCTGAACTATTTCAGTTCGATACGGGTAAAAACAAAAAGAAAAAACCCATCCACTTTTTATGTGTAAGCGTGTGAGCGTGCACGTGTGTGGAGGTGATATGTGTAGTGTTGTTGCAGTGATGTATTGGTTGGTGAGTTCACTGTATCGCGCGAGCAGCGTACTCAAGGGCTCCACTCCGAGGGATCGGACCTAGGCTTGAGCCGCTGCCGAGGGGGGCCTAATCAAGTGTGCGGGAGCGAAGTTTACCCCCAGACCACGGCGGCGTGATCTGTGGTTACGCGGGCGTGGGCGTGAACACGCTCTGTTTTGAGAGACAGGCTGGTACTGATCGTTCGCTGCCGTTATATCATCGGGAGGATCGGTAAAAATGTGACGCGGTCGTCTTTTGTGACGCGATACGTTCGGTACGATTCTGTAGTTTGCGGCGGATACCAAAAATGGTCTAGAGTGATTCTCGGCTCTATCAAAATAACTGTCGGTGAGTGACTTTACATACGCCCAGATAGAAGGTATCTCCAAGTCCCTGTGGAGATCCTTATTCCGGACGTATCGCGGAGCCCAGGTGGCTTTACGTAGAAAACGGTTCTGGATACGTTGAAGTGACAAAAAGTTAGCTTGAGACATATGTGCGAAAACGGGTGCACTATATGTCAAAATCGGGCGAATACAAGTTTTATAAAGAGTCAGCTTGTGTCTTAAGGACATCTTATTTTTATAAACGATTAATGGGTGTAACCGACCCAAGACCATAGCAGCCCTATTCCTGACTCTTTTGGTATGTTGGTTAAACGTGAGGCGTCTATCCAACGTGACTCCGAGGTATTTAACCTGGTTGGCCCAGGGAATCACTGACCCGTATAATTTTATAGGCGCGAGTTTGCGCATGTATTTGTCTGATTTTGGGTCGAAAATTATCGCGGCGCTTTTATCTGGATTTACTGCTATACGCCATCGAAGAAACCAGTCACCGAGTGTGCTAACGGCTTCTTCGACGCATGTCCTAACTCGTGTCGGAAACCATCCGGAAGCGTAGAGAACTGTATCGTCAGCATAACAACCTACCTCCACTCCCGGGAGTTGAGGTAGGTCACTGACGAACAGATTGAAGAGCATGGGTGCCAAAATGGACCCTTGGGGCACACCTGAGCGTATCGGGTGGGACGAGGAAAGTTCTCCTTCCACTCTGTAGCGGAAGGACCTATCAGTAAGATAGTCGCGTATTATGGCGCTGAACGTACCCGTTTCTGCGTTAGATTCGATCATAGAGGCGAACGCGTATATCTCCTCTATATCGTGTTCTTCGAATAATCCCATGATTTGTGCAAACCCTTTGATGACGGTCGGTGAGAAGAGGTCGGGTTGTGTGTTGTGTCTCGCCTGCGGAGGCTGTGTGTGTGGTGTGTGAGCCTTGGGAGGCTGTGTTTGAGGCCTGGGGGCCTGCGGTTGGGGTCTGGGAGCCCAGGGGGCCATAGGGGCCCGCCCAGGCTGTGGCGCGCGTGGCACGGAAGGTGTCACGCGCGGTGCGGTGGGTGGGACGCGCGGCACTGAAGGTGACACGCGTGGGGTGGTCGCGGGCGCTGCCGGGGTGCGGAAGGCACCCGGCAGGCCGGGGAAGGCCTCTACGGACCTGAGTGGTGGAGGTGGAGGGCGGGCGGCGGCGGCGGGCGCCCTGGGCGCTTGCCTCGCCTGGCGAGGGCGTTGTGTGCGGGGCGCGCGGGGGCAGCCGCGATAGTTCGCGGGGTGGCCCGTGGCGCCGCACAGAACGCAACTCGGAGGGTCTGCGGAGGTCGGGGTGCGAGGACACTCCCTAGTGGAGTGGTCGCCTAAACACTTAACACACCTGGGACGCAGGTGGCAGTTTTTAGCTGTGTGGCCGTAGCCCTGGCAGTTGTGACACTGCGAGGGCGCGTGAGATTTGCGAGGGGGCTCTACTGTTACGCCCGTGAGACCGCACACGGACGTAATGTTGAAAATATCCTTGCCTTCCTTGGTGCGGTCAAGGATGACCAACACCAAGTTGAATTTAGTTTTAGTGAGAGGGTGGTACATGCGATGTACCTCGCGAGCGGGGAAGTTTTCGTTCTTAAGGAACGCTAAGATCTCCTCTGTAGGGATCTCTACCGGGATGCGGCGTAAAACTACTCTTAGGAGGCGTTCCTCCTCTAGTGCGTACGTAAAGTACGCGAGTTTGTGGTCCCTCAGGTATTGGGTGAGTTTCCTATGCTGATCCGAATTTGGTACTTTAACTTGAATACCGGCCTGTGTGTTGAGTGCCGATGTGTAATGCACTCCTAGGTGTTTGAGCGCGGTGGAGATGGCGATCCACCGCGACTTGTCTTGTATCGTGACTGGCGGGGGGGGGCGGGGCTTCTTAGCCGCGGGGTGTGTGGGCGCTTGCGAGTCCGTTTGTGAGTGCGGTCGTGTCTGTGTGAGCGAGACGGCAACAGGGCTTGATCTGCCCGATCGCGGTCTCGCGTGTGTGGACGGTGTCGCGGTAGGCACCCGGGTGCCGTCTATTTTGCTTTCGCGGCATGGAACTTTAAGTGCGGGACATTCGGGTCCCGAATCTGGGTCTGATTGCGTCGGCTGCGTGGGTTGTTTCCGCTTCGGTATCTTAGTTACGGTAATGAATCCGTCGTTATCGGGCGCGGGCGCGGCGGTCGCGGGCGGTGTGTTTGACGCGGCGGGTGTCGCGATGTCGACCTCCATGTTATCTTCTAACTCGTTGTTGCCGTTGAGCGGCGACAGGGGCGAATCTAATACCGCGAACGAGTTCGCGGTAGGCACGCGGGCCTCGTATGTTTCATCCTCCGAGGACGGGACTAATACCGAGCTAATGATAGCCGCGGCATCTACTGCGGGGTAGTTCGCGTTAAAGGATTCTATAATCCTGACTATTTGTTCTGGGGAAGCCATTTCGATGGCTTGGGGCCGCGAAACAAACCTCCCTGCCTTAGGGGCAGGGGGGCACGCCTGAACGGAAAATTATGGGACTATCCCGAGTCCGGGCCAAGAGACCTGTGGGCAAAGTGCAATGCCGCACGGAAACTAACCTACAGAGCCTAGAGGGAAGCCCTAGCAATCCCGGGGCAGAGAACGCAGACCGGTAAACCGGGCTACGCCCAAACAGACACCCGAGGATGGAATGAGGGGATCAGGTAGGTGGGAGGGAGACACACTGGACTTAACTAGGCGATCACCGCCAAGGCTAAGCTACCCAGGCCCGTCTGTCAGTGCAGTAGGCCGCGGGGCCTACGGCGAGCGGACAGGTCGCTCCAACTCACTTCGTTGGCTACACCGTTAGGTATCCATGAGCTGGCCAGACGACTGGACTTTAAAAATGAAATTAATCGCGGGTTCGCTCCGAGAGGAGCGGTTTGCTACGCTCTAAAATCGAGCGCCTACGATTGACACTATTGTTACTTCTTAGCAACAGAATAGCAATGAACGCGGCGGACTCGCTCAACTACGTAGCGTACGCGAAACGCGGCGACGAATCGGTGCGGGGCACGATGTAAACACGGCGCTTGTAGACTGGCGGAGACGCGGCGCACACAACGTAAACAACGGAGCGCGCGACGCGAACCACGAAGTAAAAAACACTGTGATACGGCGCGCGAGACCGACTCGATGCGAGCGAAGCACGGACACTACTAAGTCGAGCGCGGTCGACACGAAAACGAGCGAGATAGCACGAGCGCGAGAGCGAGTCAGCGGGTCGGACGGACGAACGGAGAGCGCGGAGCGCAAACACGACTGTTCACCACGGCGGCCCGATCGGAACCGATCGTGCAGATCGCAGACATCTTGCCCTTTATATGCCAAACTCCCACCAATGTAGTCTCACACCGGGGTGAATAATGAACAGCCGATAACTTCCACCAACGGCGTTCGAGGTCATTATTAACACCCCGATAAATACAATAGCGCGGTATCGCAGGTCAATAGTGGTTCCCCAGGTGGCGTTGTAGTCTCGCCTCTCGGGTGTATCATAGGGGTACCGGACGTAGTATTAATAAATGTTATATTCAATACACAAGCTGGCCCGCCCTGATAATAAAAAAAACCTTGATTAATTATATACCTATCCCTTCCTCATGGATCACTTTATCTACTGATAGAAATCTCATGAAAATCCGTTCCGTAGTTTTTGAATTTATCACGAACATACAGACAGACATGGCAGAGGACTTTGTTATATTATTATGTCTTGATTAATACCTTTGCTTTTGAATATTAAGTTTCTTAGATAGTTAATTAAAATATACACAGTTTTAGTGATACAGTTATGTAACGACTTCAGTTATTTATTAAAATTAAATTACAACCTTTTACAACCAAATTAAATTACAACCAAACAACAATTTATAGATACAGGAGCCCACTCCCACGTATTTGTCACAAGCCTCCTGATGGTATAGTAACACCACTGATAGGTATATAAAACAATTACTGAATATAATTGGATATTTAATCAGTTCACTCAAATATTACAAAGCAAACGAACGCGTATCTGAAGATAAAATGTTCCGCGAACGAATTAAAGTCTCAGTGAAACAGTAAGTTTTTAGTAAAAGTATTAAAATCTTTGACAGGATCCAGCTTAAGTTTTGCCGACATACAATAAATTATCACGAATAGATTAGGTAAAGGCAGAGTTGAAATACGTAAAATCAACATGAATGAATAGACACGGAAATATATAAGGAATTTCACGCCAAAACGGGCGCTTTGAAAAACTTTTTTTTTTATTTCATCAATTTTGTAAATTGTTTTAGCACCCACCAAAATAACTAAAATAACCCTGCTGGTAAATTTGGAGATTTTTTTGACAACCCGTTGACTCGATAACAAAAGATATTGAGTGTCCAAGAACATTATTTTCAGTTTTTTGGACATATCTTTCTTGAAAATGGTCAACATTTGATCTTTTCTTCTAAATTTTCAGTTTTTACATAGCATTTAACGTGAACAATATTACAAATTAAGTTTATTAAAATGTTTTGAATTTTAAGCTTTAAGTCGCATTAAAAAAAATGTTGGTACTATTCGTTTTTATTTTTATTTTAACTTGTATCCATTCCTTACTTCTCAAGCCCTGTCTGGTAATGAATTCTTGGTAACTACTATTTATTTTCGACATCAGAAACCCTAATATATAACCCTGTAGCAACCGAATTACTTGAAGGTTTCAGAATTGAAAACCTTCTCTATGGCGTAACTAAAACTGAGTTTTAAAATACAGGAAAAGTAGTTTTTAATATCTTAATTTGGCTCTCAAACTGCCCAAACTAATAATTACAAGACCACGGTTTTAACGGATCTCAAGTACCTATTCAGATTTCCTGATGCATTAGACACAAATTGATTGGATAGTTTTTTTTTAAATATATTACTAAGATCTCAGCCTGACAGCCTTAGCATGATGATGATGATATATAGCCTTCCTCGATAAATGAGCTATCTAACACTGTAAGAATTTTTCAAATTGGACCAGTAGTTCCTGACATTAGCGCGTTCAATCAAACAAACATTTTTTTTTTTTTTTTCGAGCTGACTACGCTATACACCAAGCAAGGTCTTAACAGCTTCACCGGACTAGAAACAAACAAACTCTCCAGCTTTATATTATTAAGTATAGACTAGCTGCCTCGGCGGACTTTGTCCCGCCCTGATAATAAAAACAACATTCACAAATTACCTATTTATTTACCTTCCTCATGAATCACTTTATTCACTGGTGAAAACTGCATGAAAATCAGTCCAGAATTTTTGAGTTTGTCGCGAACAGACAGATAGACAAACAGACAAACGCGGTATGGAACTTTGTTTTATACTATGTAATGATAATGTTATTCATTTTGCTATTAATCGACTGTTCATTGCAACAAAGGAATTGCTGCAAAAAATAGAAATCTCCACTTCTGGCATAGACATATAAAAACCCAAGACACACAGTCTCGAATAAAAGTAGCGCTCAAAACCGTCCCGCAAAAACTACCCAATATACATTCGTGGTTATAGCTTTGCGATAAACTTATGATTGTTCAAATTTAACCTTACCTGAATGATTTAAAGTTGTTTTCACGAGGACGTAAGCGACGCGAAACTATTTGAAATGATCATTTTTGTGTGCCGGCTGTGAAACGTTGTGAGCATCTTGACTTCACTTCACTTCAACTTCTTTATATCAATGACTAGTGTAAAAAAAATGTTACCAATGCTAAAATATTGGTGTATTTTCTTCTTACCTATATATTAATCATTTTAGAATATTTAAAAAATAAATAGTTATGAAGCATATTGAATAAAACAATCAGTAATTTACATTATCGATATTGAAAACACATATTTCTTCGCTATTTGAAATGTTAGTATAATGGAGTTTTTAAAATGGAGAGTAAAATTTCCTCCAAGATTTCGAAAACAACTTGGACCCTTCGAACAGCTTTGGCCCAATACTTGGGACTTGCAAGATTAAATACTGTACTCTAAAATCGCTATAGATAAAGCAATAGTACCTAATTTCGGTACAGTTTTATACTACGGAGGCACGACGTCTTTTTATGGGGGCGACAATAGGAAGCTTTATGTCATTCACATGAAATGCTTGTGTGGAATTCTTAAAATTTACTTTCATTCGACCATAATTGTTGGCATTTTTAAAATGATATTTACTTAAACCATATTCTATTACCGAGTTAACCTTTTGTAGGGTCTCAGCAAATTCAGCAGACAAGTTCTCCAAAGCCTCAGACAATATCATTCTCTCCAAAGAAGATATGGAATTCTATAAGGAAAATGGCTACATTGTTATCAGAGGGCTCATCGATCATGATTCTTTGTCTAAATACCGGTAAGTTAATTATGTTCCATATTCGAATAGGAAGTTGAAAGGACCGTATATACATATTTATTTGGATAGGTTGCTTCAACTGATCATGTGGTCACGAGGAATCGTGGCTTTAAAAAGTACTCTGCAATTGTAATTGTTTCAACAGTTTTTCCCGTCATTGAATATTCTGACACATTAAAAGAAAATAGAAAGTAATGTCTAGTATATTCCATGTCTAGTTATTATAACTAGTCGGCGTCCAGTGGTCGACATTCGACCATAGATCATTGATTTTTTTAAGTTTGAACTTTATTAGGGTTCTTTTGTCAACTTACTTCTATAATCAAAGTTTTTTATCATGGTTACTCAGTTATAACAATATGTTATAATATCATTGGTGAATGTAGAATGAAAAAGGGTAATTGGAACGTAAGAGTAAAATAAAACATACAGTCGAGCATAGCAACCTCCTTCACAACCTTTTTTGAAGTACTTTATTGAAGGATGTCAAAATGTCTTTTTTATTAACATGTGTGTCTATGTTGTGTAAAATTGAAGCATTAGTGTGAGTAATGCATATTTTAATTAATTAAATGTATTTCTAATGCATTTTATATAAAATAAATAGCTTTCTGCACTTCTCCTCCATATAAACTTTAACTATGCCAAGTTTAACGTTCATCCGTTCGCGCTTTTCTCTCAAAAAGGGATACAAAGTTTGGACTTCACGTATTAATATATATGATTTGTAATAACAATGATAGTTAAAGAACAATTAGATAGTTAAAGAAATAATGATCATATCTATACATTAATAATAATGTAAATCTAACGTGTATGTATTATTTAGATTTTTGTGAAAAAACGTGTTGCAGGTGTCTTGGAATAAGGACTAAGATACATATAAATCATTTTTTTAAATGTCTGTCAGTTTGTTTGGACACGTATCACTGCGTTCACAATAAAAACAAGAAAAGATTATGATTGAAACCCGAAAAACAACCCTTTAAAGCTTTGTTGTATAAGCATATATATATATATACATGTGTAGTAGTTGTATAGTATATCATATGGACTGTATGTTTGTTAGTTAATAATATTAAAAAAACGTCAAGCCACAGACGAAACTATATGTTCTTCTCCTTACCCTTATCCCACATAAGTAGGGTCGGTTCAACATGTTTGTCATGTTGTGGTATATGATTTGGCTTAATTTTTACGATCGGCCGCCTGCCTGACATCAACCCTCCTTGGGATTATTTTGTTGTACCACTGTATGTATGATTATTATTATATAGTTACGAAGTCTGATGGGCTCTTTTAACCTTAAAATTTTTCATTCCGGTTAAAAACGAAACTATATGTTCTATAAAAATAATAATAATGTTATGTGTCTTGGAATAAGTAATAAAATATATTTCAATCATTTTTAGAAATGTTTTTCTGTCTGTCTGTCTGTTTGAACACGCAACACTGCTAAAGTACTGCGTTCACAATAAAACGTCTTAGTTACATTAAAATCGGTTCAGTCTATCAAAAGTTATTGTCATTTTAATGACGACGCGACTTAACTACGAGAGAAAAGTCGATAAGTAAATAGACTTCATACATTCAGATGATTTTATTAGTGACTGCTTTTTACATTAGGTTCCACGCGGAAGGAGTCGCGGGCACAGATAGTATGTTAATAAAAATTGTATTTGTATGAGGAATTTAAAGTGTTATAATACTTTACGTTTAAGGAACTTTTTTTAATCGTGAGGAAATCCATCATGCATCATCAATTGCCCAGGGGAGCAGCAGGGTTATATGAGACATCGACTAAGTAAAACCTCACGGTATACTATACGGCGCGAGACGGCATAGAACCGCTTGCGCATCCGTTGATACTATTGGCCCTCACCCTACTTAGGACACAACCGGATACACATCTGCCACCTAACCGTCTTCCAAACCTGTACAATGGGAAGATGAGCCCCTCATCTGTTAGAGAAAGAAGTCGCGCGAACTGCCTCTCATTTTTGCAAACGTGAGGCACACGATCTCCATAATAACCTGTGTACATAGATCACTAGCTTTCTGCATGAGTCCATAGTAAAAATTGAAAGGATTTGAACGTTATCCTAGCCAAAAAGTTTCGAGGTATATTGTTTTCTTAATGTACTCATTTGTTTACTAGAATCCGTTCCGGGGATTGACACGTCACGGTAAAGCTTTAAGAATTTATGCACGATGTTTCTAAAGAATTCTAGATAGTTCTTCCGTCTTACGAAATAGATATGTGGAGATAGAAATGATTTTATTACCTTGCTATTAGGCAAAAAGACATTTATTTAACCCTTTGTGCTGATGAAAATATAAATATTTCGAATTAACTAGCAACTACGCGCAACATCGGATGCAATGGTTTCAAAAATGGAGGAGGTGCCTCCAGACCAACTTGACCAAATAAATTAATCTATACAAATCTATATTAATATTATAAATCTGAAAAGTTTGTTTGAACGCGCCAATATCAGGAACTACTGGTCCGTAAATCTTTCAGTGTTAGATAGCTCATTTATCGAGGAAGGTCATAGGCTATATATCATCACGTTAGAACTAATAGGAGCGTAGCACCAATGAAGAATATTTCAAAATCGGGGTATTTTTTTAGAGCTTCCGCTGCGTGTAAGCGTTAACTCAGACTAACTATTCCACGCGGACGAAGTCGCGGGCAGAAGCTAGTATCGTTTAATTGTTGGTCTGTTAGTTTTTTGTTTATTTATGTAATTCTCATAAAAATATTATATTACAGGCAACATTTCGCAGACATATGCAACGGCAGGGAAGAGAATGTAACAGTTATTAAAGAAGTGGCTTTAATTGGAAGAGATAAGAAACTCGAAGAATATGTTAATAAGGTAAGCAAACATTGTTTTACGTAGTAATGTTTCGATTTAGAAGTATAATAGCTCAAATACGAGGAAAAAAGTTTTCACATAATTATCTCTCCTTATGCTTCTGATATAAAATAATACTATATATAATTAAACTATATATAACACTAGTCCGCGACTGTCCGTGTTAAATGTACATGTCAATAATATATGCCAGAGCCATCTAGCGGCGAGTTTGAACATGATTTGAATTAAGCCGTCATCGTTTCATTCTTATGAAGGCTTGTGAAGACCTCTTGGTCTCCTTCTCCAGATGAAGTTTCAAAAAGATAATCACACTCTAATGAGAAGAGACCGTGAGATATTGGGACCGGAACCATCTTGGTCTATGCTTTCATAGCAAGCGTCCACCATCCTCCACGGATAGATACGTAGGTCGCAAAAAGAAGCTCTGTAGTTTACTCCCTCTGTCGCGAGCACAATTTGCCCATGTTAAGAGATGCAGGAATTCTACCCGCTCTTACTCTCCACCGTCGAGTTGATGACGAGTAGGTATGATTAATTTTTTTTATACGCGGCAGACGACCAGATGTGTCACCTAATGTTAAGCAATCACCACCATCCATAGACCCTTGCAACACCAGGGGAGTCGCAAGTGCGTTGCCGTCCTGTCTTTAGGGGGACGGGGAGGAAGAGAAGGGGGAAGGGTAGGAGAGGTGGGCCTCCGACGCTCTCACTGACCGAATGAAACGCAACAATGCAAGCACTGTTACTTCACGTCAGTTTTTTGGTGAGAGGGTGGTAGTACCCCGGGCGAGCCGACCCTTTCATGCTGATACCAATAATAGATTCAGCGTGGCTACCACCTACAAGAGGGTTAATGAGGTATCTTTTAAATAATGTTAAACTGTGTATTCCACCAGATCCAAGATATACTGCACGACGAGGTGTTTATGACATACAGCGAGAATCCCAAGATCCTGGACATCGTATCCCAGTTTATAGGGAATGAGATAACGGCTATAAATCTTATGATGATCAACAAACCGCCTGGAAGCTTGCGTCACCCGCCACACCAGGTTAGTTAATTTCTCACCCATCTACGAATATATTATTATCATATTCTGGAACTGTTTAAGTTAATAATGGATATCAACATATGAGACGTTGTTAGACTCGGTCTATTTGATGTTCGAATTTTTCCGAAATAGTTTTTAGAATAGAACGAAATTTCATAAACGTAATGACATATAGAAAATTTTGTATTGATTTTTAAAATAAAATAAAAATTGAAAGAAAATGTATAGAACCAGAAGTAAACATTTCAAAACTAAATTTTAGTAACTAGATGATTTTTTATTTCAAAATTCAGCTTAAAGTACATTTATAATACTCATTGATTTTTTTCTTACGGATATGTTATGTGCAGATATCGTACTGAGAACTTTTTGGCGCTTGCCTAGGTCGGCTAGGTTACAAGATATCCCATTAAAACGCTGCGATACTAACTTGCATCACTAGTTTAAGCGTATGTAAGTTTTACCAATGATTTGATAGGAGGAAATCACTACTCATAATTTACGAAACTGCAATATATTAATAACGTAGACAAGTAGTTATCTATACATATGATAAAAATGTAAATTAACGTGTTTGTAGTCCGGTGAAGCTTGCATGGTCAATACCGTAGTCAGTTCGAAAAAAATATATAAAGTAACGTGTCTGTACTTATTTGATTTTTGTAAAAAAAGTAATTGCAGGTGTCTAGGAATAAGTAATAAAATACATTTCAATCATTTTTAGAAATGTCTTTCTGTCTGTTTGTTTGGATACGCATCGCTGCTAAAATACTGTGTTCACGACAAAGTCTTAAGAAAATCATAAAGCATATTTTCGAGTAACATTTAGTAATCGGTTTGGTTTATCAAAATTATTGTAATTAATTATTAATGACGACGCGACTTAAGTACGAGAGAAAAGTAAATGAACTTAATAAATTCAGATGACTTTATTAATTACTGTTTATTAAAGTTAATTAGTTTAGTTAATTAATTAATTAGTTCCACGTCGACGAAGTTGCGGGCACAGCTAGTATAACATATACATATATGAGGAAAGAGGTAGTTTGGAAGGAGGTGGTTTGAATAACTCTTTAATATCGCAGTATTTATTTTGCATAGCTGATGAAATCGACAATATATGTTACCAGATATAGATATTTGATAACCAAGTATAGATGGTTTTCCATTCCAGGATCTCTACTATTTTCCATTCCGACCAGTAGAGAAGATAATAGGAGTTTGGACGGCGGTAGACCCGGCGCACGTGCTGAATGGCTGCCTCTTCGTAGTACCAGGATCACATAAACTAGGAGAAGTTTTGAAACATGAAAATCTCCCTGAAGTATGTAGTTAATATATGTACTTATACTCCAACAAGATTTTGTCCGTGGCCTAACTCAAGTTAACGTAGATTTGACATATCTCTCGAGAACATTTTTTCTTCTAAATGTAATATACCCTATAATCTATCCAGTACCTCTAATAATGTCTAAGCAAAATAGATAGGCTATATATTAATTGTCAGCTAGAATGATTGGGATTATTCCAGGAAGTAGTGGGAGTAATTGATCTTTTCAATAAATAAAAAAAACTTTATTTAAAATATAAATAAGATAGCATGTAATTAATTAGCTTAGGTGTACACTGTATTCTCTAAGTTAAGGAAGTAAACTTTGTTAAAAACGCAGTGCGTATACAATACACTACACAACGCTACACTAACTGCACTATACTACACTATATTGCATCGCATTGTTAGTAGTCCGGTGAAGCTATAAAGACCTTGCCAGGTCAATAGCGTAGTCAGTTAAAAAAAATCGCGAGAGTCACAGATAAAAAAGAAATCAACCAAATAATGTAGTAATATTGCTCTGAAAACAATCTTAAAGGATGCAAAGAAGTTATTCCATTGCGTTATCGATGAATATAAACACGCACCATTGGAGAAGAGATTGAACTTGGAGATGGATCCCGGAGACACTATATTCTTCCACCCTTATTTACTGCACGGATCGGGGACAAATCTTACTCAAGTAAGTGTTTAATGTAAGTTCTTACGTGTTTGTAGAAAATGTTGTCACATTAATTTCAAAAGTGGGACTGTCCAATCATAGCTACCAAATCACACACACACACACACGAAAACATAACCTCAGATTTTTTAAAGTTGAAGGTTGTGATTATTTACGCGTGCATTATATACTACATCATATAAGCAACTACTCGCGGTTCCGCGCGTTTGTTTTATATAATCACTAGCTTGTGCCCGCGACTTCGTTTGCGTGACATAGTTACGTTGGGCTAACGCTAACACACAGCGGAAGCTCTCAAAAGAAAAAAAAACGATTTTGAAACATTCTTCACTGGTGCCCCGCTATTTGGCCTTAGCGTGATGGTATAAATGAGTTATCTAACAATGTAAAATTTTTTGAAATCGGGTCAGTAGTTCCTGCGATTAACGCTTCAAGAGAAATAGAAATGCGACCAAACAAACAAACCCTCCAGCTTTATAATATTAGGCCTCCTAATATTAATAATAATATTATTTGATTAAAATATAAACACTTCAATTTATAATTTATAGAACGATTACTAATCATACCTATATAATATCAAATAAAAAACGACAAATAACTTTACGTTAAAAATTCAATACAAATCTGTTAAGAATTAAATAAATATTTCTTTACTAGATATAAAGAGTGTAATTGAACGTAATTTTAACTCTATTTGATTTTTTTTACCATTTCTAATTTTAGTACCCTTTGAAATTAAGAACAGTATAAGCTTTCCGTGTATAATCATAAGGATTAGTTAAGCTTTTTGCTACTGCAGCACTATAAAGTGTTACCACTGTTATTGTAAATTCATTTATCCGGCAAGAGTCGCCACTGCTGTATCGGTTGATCTTAATAGACTTACGGATATTCTCATTTTCTGAATAAGGAGACGACCAGTAATTACGTAAGGCGTTTTTCGAGATTTTTTTAACCCACCTGGTGAGATAACATGAGATTTGTCTCGATTCCTTCCCCTATCCCTATTCTCAGGTTCGCGTCAATTCACAAAACACCATTTGCCTAATTATTTTTATTAAAACGAATAAACACTAGTATCTAAGATTGTCTATATCGTAATTTAAAACAAAAGTGATTACATTAAATAATACTCAAATGGGAAATACTAAAATATATGGAAGAATTTCCCAAAAAAATTACATAATATTTGTCAAAACTCCCCCTTTTTCCCCACGTGAGATTCGGCTTGAACCCTCCTCCCTCTGATTTCCTCACTTAATTAATAGACGTAGCCAGCATACTGCATGCGATAAGAATTTACCAAGTAGTTTTAAGTAAATCTAACATCCCTTTTTATAACACCTCTGGTGACTAATTCGCAGGAGTATCGTAAAGCCCTTACGATACACTACGCGAGCGCCAACTGCTACTATATTGACGTCACTGGAACAGTACAACAAGATTTAGACGACGAGTACAAAGGAATAATGAAGAAACGAGGACTAGAACATATGAATTACCTTGTGAGTGACCGAGTTCTATTCCAGCCTGGTCTATTAAGAGAACAAAGTGTACTAACAATTAAAGAAAAGAAACCTTTGAGACGCCGATTTTAACTGATGATGAGGTTGAAGCTAAGCTTGGAATTTGGAATACAGCAACATATGTCTCAATATTCCCTACCGCTGTACAACGATTTCGTCTCAATATTTACCCTCACTAAAAGCACAGTCTTTTAAATCCACTTTGATCCACTTGAAATGCAATTAAAATCCACTTTGATCTTTGTTTTATCGAAACACGTTACTACTGAAACATATCCAAGCATGTATTCACTACAACACTTCCGTTATCCAAACATGATACCACTAAAACACTTCCATTATCCAAGCATGATACCACTAAAACACTTCCGTTATCCAAGCATGATACCACTAAAACACTTCCGTTATCCAAGCATGATACCACTAAAACACTTCCGTTATCCAAGCATGATACCACTAAAACACTTCCGTTATCCAAGCATGATACCACTAAAACACTTCCGTTGTCCAAGCATGTTACCACTAAAGAACCTTGGGATGTCCAAGCATACTATCATTGGTACACTTCCGTTGGTTATGCTATCAATACAACACTAGGGATGTCCAAGCATGCTATCGCATTAACACTTCCGTTGCCTAAGAATGCTACCACTGAAATACTTCTCTCGCAGTATTCACCAAATTAAACTCAATTCTGTTTTAAAATTGTCCACTACACTATAATGTTAATCAATAGTGTTACTAATTTGTTGTAGTCTAAATTTTTTATCGTACCTATTTGGTTAACAGGACTTTGTGAAGATTAAATGCAAACTCATACGGGGACTACATTCCAATCTATGAAGAAATTTCAGATACCTAGGAAGAAGACGAAGAGATTTGTGAGGTTTTGGGATACATACCTGACGTTAAATTTATATTTTTGTTTTATTTTCTCTTTTATTAATGTAACGTAAATTTAGAAATAATATTAACGACTTTTGTATTTGAAGTGATGTTTTTTTTTTTGAAGTCTTAGAGTCTAATAGCACAAATATTAGAACAAATATACACTGAATGCCAAAGATGAAATGTTAAAATAGTTGTAGAGATTATAGAAATGGATAAAAATATTTGTTTATATCGGAACTAAATGTACTAGCGAGTAAGAGTGTGTGCATAGATAAATGCGTAGAATTATATAAATAAATAAAGCGGGATAGGAATATTAAGGTAAAAAACCAAATAAACGTTTAAAAATAAACGCGTAAATTTTGTAATAGCATAAATAATGGAATGTATGTATACAATTAATTAGAATAAGCTATAATGAAATAAATGGGAAATGAAAAATATTATTACCTCCGCACGCTAAGGGCTCGTATTATGTTTGAGGAATTGGGGACTAAAGAAAAAAAAACAAAAAATATTAGAACAAAAGAAAATAAATATCAATATAACTAGTTATAAAGTTTCACGTTTTTGCAACGTACTCGTAAATAAACTGAAGAAGTCTTACATTCGTCTATATGTTGCAAACTATTCTCTCGTTAGTAGACATTTTATTAACGATGACATTCAACAAGGTTAGTGTTACCGCGGCAAGCGTACCGTTCCGAGCCGTGCCGTTTCCGCGCTGAGTTTGTAGTTAACATTCATCGTTAATAAAATGTCTACTAACGAGAGAATAGTTTGCAACATATAGACGAATGTAAGACTTCTTCAGTTTATTTACGAGTACGTTGCAAAAACGTGAAACTTTATAACTAGTTATATTGATATTTATTTTCTTTTGTTCTAATATTTTTTGTTTTTTTTTCTTTAGTCCCCAATTCCTCAAACATAATACGAGCCCTTAGCGTGCGGAGGTAATAATATTTTTCATTTCCCATTTATTTCATTATAGCTTATTCTAATTAATTGTATACATACATTCCATTATTTATGCTAT
>MU159597.1:845433-883504 GCA_015888305.1 Antheraea pernyi | reverse complement strand
CAGTAGGCTACGGCACACATCGCCTGAGACGACGCGTCGCAAAATACATGTAGCTGTAAGTTTACATATTCATTGTTGCTAATTAACGCGCACCCATCCCCTCTATTATCAAATAACAAATGATTTGGCTCGGGCTCACCGCGGCTTAGTGCTGTCCACAGAGTACGTTATATAAATAGAGGTCGCACTCGTTCTTTCCAATCAGCGCCTCTGTAATACGAGTTTGGAACTAATATCTGTTGGTTATAAATGTACATTTATAGCTATGTATGTATGCATACTGCGGTACTGCGTAAATCGTATACAAGTTTTTGGTCCTTTTTAATTGTAATTAATATATTCATCGTAAGGCAAAACTAAACCCAAGTTGTATATGCAGGAGTCAATGTTTATAAGTAGATCCGGAGATAGAAATGTTTAAAAAATCGTAGGGAAATGTAAAAAAATTGGGTTAAAAATCTCTATATAAAAAAGTGAATGAGTGACACAGAAATTAGTCCGGTAAAGCCGGTAAGTCCGGTGAAGACCCGTCATGAAAATAACGTAGTGAGTTCGAAAAAAGGCACAGAAGAGAGTAGATCTTTATTACATAGTCGCACTATAAAGTGATGATTTTGGTCTCACTTTCTTTCTTAATACACCCGTGGACGGACAATTAGTTGTTAATAAAAAAAAATATTCATAGTTTTTAAAATATACGAATACACTGCAAAAGTTTATTGCCTTTTGGTTAGTGTTCTTTTTTTACCGTCTCACAAACCTGTGTCGACGAAGCATGAATCAGACCGTAGAAGATGTATGGACCGGTTTAATGCTATAGATTTCAACAGGGCCTCAATTATGTTGAAGTATTTGATAAGTTTTCGCATAACGAGATTACTTTATTAATAACGGCCTTCGATTACAGCCAGACACTACGTGGAATGTAACTTTTTCGTCTGTTTAATGTATCCGAGAATTCTGATTACAGATATTATAGTTTTTGTTTTATCTGTAGTAACACGCTATTATGAGTGGTAATGCATACATGCAAATGTATTAGTGAAATTATGATCTTAAAAAATATCAGATTACGGGTGTATTTATTCTCTTTATAAAACAACTAGCTTATGCCCGCGACTTCGTCCGCGTAGAATAGTTACTTTGAGCTAACGGTGACTTTAACTCGCGCCTTCGTTAACGTAGAAAGTGAAAATATTTTTAAATAATACGTACGTTAACCCTAATTTTGAAACATTCTTCATTGTTGTCCGCTCCTATTGGTCTTAGTGATATATAGCACATAGCCTTCCTCGATAAATGAGCTATCTAACACTGAAAGAATTTATCAAATCGGACCAGTAGTTCCTGCGATTAGGTACATTCAAGCAAACGAACTCTTTAGCATTATAATATTAGTATAGAAGAGATGTTGCGAGTATGAATGTTTTTTTAGAAGGGAATTAGGATCATAGAAATGTGTATAACTACCACCACTACTAACTACCAGCGCCGGCTTCGCATAGGTGTAATATGTGATGTCAATATGTACATATAAAATTCCTATGAATTTATGAATGAATGAAAGCTTACAAATTTTACGTGTAAGGGGTGCAAATAACATCTAAGACTTGAGACATCCAAGCCAACCTCACCTGAAAAATTCTTTCAATGTTAGATAGCTTATTTATTGAGGAAGGCTATAGTCTATATATTATCACGCTATATATTTGGAGGGTAAGGGGTGTCGAATAACATCGAAAACTTGAGACATCCAAGCCAACCTCATCTGCACGTGGCACACCCTGCTGAATAACGAACGAGGCAATGGCGAATGTGGGGTGGTAGGGTATTATAGCCTAACTGGGTCGCAACCACCATGTATATGGCGAAAAAGCCCGTTATAGTGATTCGCTTCTGCGGGTCGCGTTTCGGGATCAGCCTGTGCATATCCAGCTTTTCGCAGGCCGACATGGCTGTGGCGACCGGCGATGGACAGTGTGTCACTCGGTGGTCGCCATTGTTTTTGGATTGTACTGTGCTTACCAGCAAGCGCAGTGCAGTCATTTCGCCGTGCTACTATAAAAAAAAAATTTTAATGAATATAATTTATGTAAGAATTTTCACACGAAAACTTTGATTTGTGTTGTTTTTAATTTGTGATCTTTTTTACGATATTCATTGAAACGACAATGAGCTGTAAATCGTAATTTTCATCTTCACTAAAGATGTAACCAAAGGTTTTTTTTCTCGAACTGACTACGCTATTGACCTGGCAAGGTTATAAGAGCTTCACCGGACTACTAAGGCGAGCGCTGAAGGCACTCAGCCGACTCGTAACCAAAGCATTTAATTAGATCGGGATTCATATTAAATATCTCGAAATAGCGGTTTTTATATTCGAATATAGTTGACAATAATTTCACAATAACGGTAATATATCGTTCTTCGGAGCCATAGTCCTACATTCAGTTATCGTTTTATACCATTGCCATAGCATCTCATAGTAACATTCTATGGGTGTTAGAGGTACGCTGAATGTGGATTCAATATGAATTGGTCGCCTCTCCCGGGGTAGTACCACCCATTCATAGAAAACCGACGTGAAGTAACAGTGCTTGGATTGTTGCGTATCGTTTGGTCAGTGAGAGCGCCAGAGGCCTACTTCCCCTCCCCTTTCCTCTCCCCCTCCCTCTCCTTACCCCCAAACACAGGCTGGAAACGCACTTGCGACTCTCCTGGTGTTGTTCGTGTCTATAGAGGTGGTGATCTCTTAACATCAGGTGAGCCACCTGTTCGTTTGCCTCCCATGACATAAAAAAATATATATATCAACAAACATAAATTCCTCGACCGCCACTGATTTTCTATAATGTATGTTATATTATGAAATAAATCACGCATAAAATTGTGTACTATAAAATGTTTACGAGGTCGATGTTTTTTTTATACGCAGATGTCCGGACGGCGTGCAGCATTTCAAAGTTCTCAGAGACGCTTCGAGCAAATTCTTCCTATGGGTGGTGAAGTTCAACTCGTTGAACGAACTCGTCGAGTACCATCGCACGGCGTCGGTCAGCCGCCTGCAAGATGTCAAGCTGAGAGACGTCGTGCCCGAAGAAGTAAGTCGCGAAGTTTTACATTATATAAAACATAGTATATTTTATCTGCATTTTTTTTTTACAGCTAACACTAATAAAATATCATAACAAATAACATAATAAAATAAAATAACAAATAAATAACATACAAAGGCTAATTACAAATTTCCACTTATAAACTATTATTCAAACTAGCTCTTGCACGCGGTAACACTGACTTAACCTATCCCTCAAGAAATGTAAACGATGAAAGGTAAACGAACCATTATTTATAATTAAAAGAGCAATATCATTACATATTATAAAACAAAGTCCTCAGCCACGTCCGACTGTATGTCTGTATGTTCGCGATAAGCTCAAAACTACTGAACTGATTTTCATGCGGGTTTTACCAGTAGATAAAGTGATTCACGAGGAAGGTTTAGATATATGATCTATCAAGGTTTTTTTTATTATCAAGACGGGACAACGTTCGCAGGGCCCGCTAGTGTTATAATAAAATTATTAATTAACTAGCCTCTGCCCGCGACTTCGTCTGCGTGGAATAGTTACTTTGGGCCAACGCTAACACGTAACGGATGCTCTCAGGACGAAAAAAAACGACTTTGAAACATTCTTCATTGGTGCTCGGCTCCTATTGGTCTTGGCGTGATGATATATAGCCTATAACCTTCCTCGATAAAAGAGCTATATAACATTGAAATAATTTTTCAAATCGGAGCGGAAACTTACATATTTCCATACAAACGTTCATCTCCTATTTCCTATTGTTATTTTACACCCTCGAGGGTAAAACTTTTACAGACTTTGAATATCATATTTCTTTATATCGAATCAACTGCCTAAAAAAACGTTTCAAGCTTTTAGCTCTAAAAATGACGATACTTCCATACAACTTTTTAACCCCTTACAACCCCTTTTTAGCATTAGAAAGTAGCTTATGCCCTTTCTCAGGCACTAGACTATATGTGTACCAAATTTCATTTAAATCGGTTCAGTAGTTTTGGCGTGTAAGCGCGACAGACAACTACTCACGTCCGTCTTTTCTTCTAAATTACTTTCTACTAAAAAGAGTATTACGTATCTGTACTTTATAGATTTTTGTCTTGGAACGAGTAGTAAAATACATTTCAATCATTTTTAACCGACTTCGAAAAAGGAGGAGGTTACTACGTTCGATTGTATGTTTTTTTTACGTATATTAATCGATATCTCCGTCAATTATGAACCGATTTTAATGATTCTTTTTTTATTTGAATTGGTTATATTCAGAGGTGGTCCCATATTGTATATTGCAAGAACTGCTCGTTTTTGTAGAAAAATATGGTGTCCACCTCAGCTGCTGTCCCCCACAATAAAATGCCATAAGACATTAAGCTATGGAAGTAAGCGAAGTAGACTAACCTAGCAGTGGCAATATTTGTTAGCTGACGAATTTTACGTACGGCGAATGCAGTAGAACTTAATCTGCTTGCCCATTTTTTAATGTGAAGACCCCATTGTAATTTTGAGTCAAGTGTGATACCCAAAAATATAATATTATCAAAGTAGAAGGTCGAGAGAAGATCCACAAATACCACAATGTTTGAATTTAAGAATAAGCGTACTATGGTCAACGCAATCAAAAGCGGACAGATCGCAGAACACACCGATTGCACCCCGCGAATCATCCCAGGCCCCCAATATATAGTCAGTATCGACTCAGTAAAACGCGAATCAGTAAAGACCGGGTTTCAGAAAAACTATATTTCGTAAAAAAAAACCAGCCTAATCTAAATATTAGAAACTGTGACGAACTGGTTGTTCCATGATTCAGACTTCGTAAAACCAGTAAAAGTTTTTTAGGGTATAGCGTTAGGTTTACAACAAAGTCAAAAGGCTTATTATATTATAGAGTGGATCAATATGTGAACGATGGTGATGTCTGGAATTGCCTCCTCTTTGTGCATCCACTAAAAACGATTGTATGATGTATTGGAAATATATGTGTTAAAAAGATGTACCCGATCGAGTTTCTTGCTGGTTCTCCTCGATGACTAGGTTGTTTTCCGAACCAGTGATAGTGTTGACGTTCATTAGTGCTATCTTAAGGCTTAAAGTGTATAAAGTATTTTTTAAATTTAGATATTGATAATATTACACAACACAATATAGCAGAATATTTTTTTAATGTGCGTGATATTCACTGCAATCTAACAGAAAATAATTCGCTATAAATTTCAACATTTCTCTCTCTCTTTCTCTCCTTCTCTTTGTATAGTTTACAAGTACATTAAGGATATTCTATCTCATTCTCTCACAGCCTAAAATATATATTATATATACCTATCTCTTTTTCGTTACACATTTTCGTTTCATAAAGTCCACTTCACACCGTCGCGTCCTAAAATAAATTTCATTTCAATAAACGTATCCCATTTAAAAAAAATTGTTTGGACTTTTATGGTAGGTACCTGACGACGTTAAGGTCTTTTGATGAACGTTGTTGAACGCCTAAAGTTTGGTTTTTAAATAACTAGAATCGCGCGATGCCGCGTGTACAGTGAGAAACATAACTGAAATCTTCTCTTCCTTTCTTAAAACATATGTTTAACTAGGTTCAGCCCACGACTTCGTCCGCGTGGAATAATGATTTTGAGCTAACTAACACGCAGCGAAAGCCCTCAGAAGCAAAAAATAAACAATTTTGAAACATTCTTCATTGGTGCTCTGCTCCGATTGGTCTTATTGTGATGATATATAACCTAGAGTCTTCCTCGATAAATGAACTATCTAACACTGAAAGAATTTTTCAAATCGAAGCAGAACCTTACATATTTCCATAGGAACCTTCTTCCCCGGCCCTATTTCTTATTATCATTTTACACCTTTGAGAAACTTTTACAAACTTTGAACGTCATATTTATTTATATCGAATCAATAGCCTAAAAAATAAGTTTCAAGTTTTTAGCTCTAAAAATGACTATACTTCCATACAACTTTTCATCGCCCCTTACAACCCGTTTTATCATTAAAAAGTAACCTATGTCCTTTCTCAGGATCTAGACTATCTGTGTACCACATTTCATTTAAATCGGTTTAGTAGTTTTAGCGTGAGAGCGCGACAGGCAGACAGAGTTACTTTCGCATTTATAATATTAGTAAGGTCTTGGTAACTTTAAATGTCTTTTTTTAATAAATGAATCTTAAATAAAAATTACCAATAAAATAATAACAATGACCAATGACCATTGAAGTTCAGTACGCCACCGTATTTTATAGTCTTGGCGCAGACAGCGTAGGTGAGGAACCTTCTGGACGAATGGCGCAGTGTATACATATGACGTTGCAGACTTGCTGACAATACTTCCAGGTATCGGTGTCATAGTTTTTACATATTTACATCGTAGACGACCAATGTTGCGTCTAGGGATTGTAGACTAAACAATTGTTGAAGTATAGCTGGGTCACGGAAAATCAATACTTCGTAAGTACTTGTCACTATTTAATCGGGCAGAGCTTCGCCTTACAATACTTGGTATATAAGAAGTGTGTAGATAGCACCGACATCTTGCCTTTTATAGGCCGAACTTATGTAAGTCAAAGCAATGATTGTTTATATATAATTCTACAAAATAATCAAAGTAACCCAAAAATAATTAATAACGAACAAATGAATGTTATTTAAGCAATGCAATCATTCTATACAATTATTCGTATTTATGTATCTCTAATGTTTCGAAATGTGGGTCAGTGACATCTTGCCTTTCATAAGTCGAACTATGCTAGTTAAAGCAATGGGGAGGTACACTGCTTATTTGTCCCGCTAGGTGGCGCCTAGTCGTTGGTTCTGGTGTATTGTCAAGCTTGTGTCAAATAATGACGGGAGCACATGACACACAAGAGCACAATTTTATACCACTAGCACATAAGAGTAAAATAAATTAAAAATAAAAAGTAACTTTTTTTAAACTTAAAAAAGACTCAAAAGTTTATAATAAGTTGAAGTAATATTTGTCATATGTATATAATAAGAGGTATACTAATCGATGATAAAATAAAAATGACACAATTTATAAATTAACTATAATTATGTATAAAAAACATTAGTAATTTTTAACAAAACTATATAACTTATCAAATTGTCATATAGATAAATGCATTATTGCGATCATAGAGAAAAATTGAAGAATATATGTGTACAGCGTATAAGTACATAAATGTCATTGCCGATGGCGCAGTCTTAATTTTTTTTTTACTTTAGCGTCCGCCATTTTCAACTTTTCGTTTTAATTCGGAAGCCGACGGGTAAGTACGATAAAAACATTGAACGTTGACAAGTACCAATTATGCTAGCGCCATCTGAGATTAGCTTCGCCTGTGCCTCCCATTGTGCATTATTATTTACACTTAATTCCACGCAAAAATAATAAATAACTAACAGAATAATGTTATATAACCAATTCAATCATTTTGTACAACTATTCTTATTATCATATTATACAACTATTCTTATTTCTGTATCTTTAATGTTTCAATATACGCGTGTAGATCAGCGACATCTTGCCTTTTATAGGCTGAACTAGAAAAAATCAAAGCAATTACTATTTACTCGTAATTCCGCAAAATAATTTATGTAACAAAAATATAATCAAATTAATGTTATTACAGTAATATATGAAATATAGATATAATTAATGTTATTTATGATGTATTATTAACGTGGCGGCGCTAGCGTCAGTGGTCTAGTCGTATTGTAGTCTCGCTTCCCGGACGCCATGCAATGGCACCGGAGGTGGATGATAACACAATATATTGTTTTCCACGAACACCTGACGATATGCGTAGTAACATAATTATAAAAATATTACGCACCTATGTACTTATGTATGTTTATCTTATATTTTGGGGACCTGTATGAGTTTCCTCTCCTTAACACGCGCTAATCTATACTAATATTATAAAGAGGTAGAGTTTGTGACGTTGTAAGGGGGTTTGGAAAATTCGTTCAGTGTTATATAGCTCATTTATCAGGGAAGTATATCATCACGCTAAGACACATAGGAGCGGAGCAGCAATGAAGAATATTGCAAAATCGGGGTATTTTTTCCTTTTCAGAGCTTCCGCTGCGTTTTATAGCGCAAAATAACCATTCCACGCGTACGAAGTCACGGGCAGAAGCTATTAACTAATTATATTATCTATAATCTATACTAATATTATAAAGAGGTAAAGTTTGTGACGTTGTAAGTGGTAATCTCAGGAACTACTTGTCCGATTTGGAAAATTCTCTCAGTGTTATATAGCTCATTTGTCAGGGAAGGTTATAGGCTACATATCATCAACCTAAGACCCATAGGAGCGGAGCAGCAATGAAGAATGTTGCAAAATCGGGGTATTTTTTTCCTTTTCAGAGCTTCCGCTGCGTTTTAGCGCAAAATAACCATTCCACGTTTACGTATTACCGTCCAACGAAGTGGGCATGGGTCGGCTAGTATAATATATTATACATTAGGGTGTCCGTTACCATGTTGGCTTTCTTGACTTGGATATCATACAAATTGTTAGTTTATAGCCAAAATCTAAAAAAAAGGGATTTTTTATCATATCGTAATATACAAATCAAATTTTTGATGCCCCTATCAAAATTTCTCCATCCCAAGGGACGATAGTGGATGGAGAATAAAGAATATTTGGTAAGTTATTCAATAAGGGTATTTCAAGGTACGTCTGGTTTACTTCCTGTCTTCACTCTAAAATTGAGGTTCTGCGTTTGAGAACTGCGCTTAGCGTGGTACCATCTTGGATAATAGCGTCACTAAGTATAAAGCGAGATTACGATTAAACGGCAAACTCCTAGAAAAATAAAATAATCTTTCACGCTTTTAATACAATTTAACATTCAAATTTACTCTCTTCTAATTAAATATTATTTAATTTATTCATTATAAAACGAAAAAATCATAAAATTCACCACCAACTTAACTTTTTAAATTACTAAATTAAATAAACTTAACTTCTTTAAAGGGATTTTTGATACACGGCTTTAAACCTGAAATTACATTCGATCTCATTTTTACGTCTACAGGACAGTGTCGGTTAATATCTAATAACATTTTAATTGGTATTCTTTCGAGTCATTGTGCCACAAGTATATTTTTCTACTGAACTACTATTGTATTTAATTGTAAACCTTTATATTGACCTTCGGACTCTATTGTATTTTAAAGTGGAATTCAGTGATATGTCTGCTAGTAAATAGACCTAATTTATTCTTATTGTTCATAGGTTTTTACCGTATGACCAAAATCTCAAGGGACAGAAAATAACATAGGGACATAAAGTATGATACTTTGGGATCACAAAGTTCTGAAATATATATGTGCAAAGATGGGTGTTGGTGTATATATCGTATAGTAATAGGTGGTATAATTGGTGTATATTGGTGTATAGATATGTGATGGTGGCAGTAAGATATGTACAATGAAAACATAAACTAGATCGAGTTTCTTGCCGATTCTTCTCGATGAGTGGGTTCTTTTCCGAACCGGTGGTAGCTTTGGCGTTCATAAGCGCTTTCTCAAGTCCTAAATCGAATAAAGGATTTCTGATTGATTGGTAGTTTGGTTTATATAGGTTGATAATCCCAAATCACCACGAAAATTGGTATACGTGCCTCTCATACAAAAGCTTTCTGTTCTATCCAGTCTATTACCAGTTGCTAGTAAATGGCGCCGCAGAACACCACACTGCCCTTATAATATTTTCATGCTATCACGTCATTTTTATGATATTACATTTCACAATTAACCAGCGTTAGCAATATAAGCGGTAGAAATTTATTTTTTACAATTTGTATGGAATACATCGATTTTTCTCTCATTTATATAAACTAGTGAGCGCCCAGTGGTCGACATTCGACCAAAGTTCATTGATTTTTTAAAGTTTTGTCAAAGGGTATACTTCTATAATCAAAGGTTTTCATCATGGCTTCACAGTTATTTGCCACTCTTTTTTTTTAATTATATAAACCTTTAAAAAAATCTATGCCTAAATGACAAATGAAATTAATTATAAATTTGAAACAAAAAAACAGGCGGTTATATAAGGTGGTAAAACTCTCAAATTCTAAGTAAATATAACTTAACAAAAAAAGAAATTGATCGCAATAGAATCAAATGATGAATCCAAAACAAAGATATTTTAATACTACATTAAAATATTAACATTGACTTTGGTAATATTGCTTTACTCTTTTTTGTAATAACACGGTATAGGCTTTAGCGTTAGACCACTATCTGATGGTAAATAACGACGTGGTCTAAAATGGTAATCACGCTAAACCTAGAGAAGGCTGGCTCTTAACTGCAGCTGTCAGAACACACCAACAGGTGATTTGCAACAGATTGACAACTAGTGGGTGGTAGCTAGCCAGGCTGAATTAGAAAAAACACCAAACATCATACTATGGTTTTATAGTTTTCCTTCATCGAAACCTCCGACACAGTTGCTAGAATTCGAACCTAAAGCCTATACCGTGTTATTACAAAAAAGTTAAATACGTATTGAATGCCTGCTTTAAAAAGGTTTCGTAATATATGCAATGTGTTCGCCCGACGCAAGTTCACATTATCTTTTTTCGCAAGTCTTACCTTTTTTTTACATGGGGAAGTCACTACGGATATCCACCCTAGCCGGATAGCTGAGGGTGGGATATGTCCGACTTGCACGGACTAAAACCCTATGGTGCCTCCTTACACCTATTTGGCCGGGGAGCAGGAACTGCCTACGTCTGCTCACCCGGTAGGTGCTGTCTCCTCATAAGGGGCCCCTTCTGTGGCCTGAGTGGGTCAAGATAGTAGACCCCTCAGGGAGGGGCGCGTGTTAAACCCCCCCTGACGAACTAACTGTAGGAGTCGCACGGCACAATGTGCCTCCACCACGTGGGCCTGCTATAGTGCAGGGCGACGGACGTGCCCGCGTCACGTCGCTCGCAGGCCCTTTACGGCGGCATTAGATCGTCACCGACCCGTCGCCGCCGTGTTCGTCGCCGCCGCCGTATATCTCGGGAATATTATTTTTTCTGGATTAAACGTATCTTATAATCGTTTCTGTATCCCTAACAACGTTTCATTATTGGTTGAGTAGTTAAGACGCGAAAGCGTAACAAACAAACAAACAGAATTCCGCATTTATAATATTAGCTAGGGTTCACATTGGTCCTCATCTTTCGATTAAGGAAAACATCGTGGTAACGTAATTTTTAAAGTCGGCTTGGTTAGCGACAACATTCGTGCTGGATCTGTTGCCAAACGTCTGTGGATACATTCCAGTTACTGCATTTGATAATCACTACGCTTGCTGCGTGGGGGGAGCAGCGCCGCATCCTGGTGGCGGCCGTGGGAACGGACTTATCGCTGCCGAGCGTGGTTTCGGCCATGCTCGGCAGCGAACAGCCTTGGCGAGCGATGGCCTCCTTCTGCGAGGAGGTCATCTCGCAGAAGGAGGAGGCGGAGAGGGCCCGCGAGGCAGACCCTCAAAGTGGCCGTCTCCGCCAAAGGAGGACAGGCAGGAGGAGAAGGCGCTTTGCCCAACTCCTCCTGCCACCGTAGCCGGACCTGAGGGGATGGGCCGGGGGGCCCATCTCCTCATTGCACGGGTTCGGCGGACGAGGGGGGGCAGCTGGTGTGTACCCGGTCTGTCCCTCTATAGGTAGGAGCCCGGCGGTCACCTACCTTCGGCTCTACAAGGTTGATTAGCTTGTTCGATCCCTTGCCGCCCCCACAAAACGATCTGTCGGTACACCGTGGGGTTTTAGTCTGTGCGAGTCGGACATAACCCACCCTCTCTCCCGGGGGTGGCGTATCAATAGGGATTTCCCCACGTTAAAAAAAAAATCCCGTTACCTAAAAATTTTGACATTCAATAAGACCAAAGAGAATAATGATTATTTCAGTGGTTCCATAAATTTACTAAAGTTAAACTATTTATCAATTAATTATTAATGTATATTATGAATTTACATATTATATTATTATAAAATTAACCTACAATTTGACCAGTTGATTTCAAAGGGCATGTAAGGCATGCAACGTCAGTCATGTTAAAAATATTAAAGAGGTAATTGGAACGTAAGAGTAAAAGGAAGGATGTCACAACGTCTTTTTCATTAAAATGTGTGTATATGTTGTATAAAATTCAAGCAGTAGCATGTATATTTTAATTAATTTAACATACTTCTAAAGCATTTTATATTAAAAAAATAGCTTTGTGCACTTCTCCTCCATACAAAACTTTAACTATGCTAAATTTCAAGTTCATCCGTATCGCGCAATTCGCTTAAAAAAGGGTACAAATAATTATGATTATTTACTATATTAAGTATTTATGTACTAATGTATGGTATGGATTTAAATATTATATATATAAAATAATTATATTATTGTAAAATTAACCTGTAATTTGACCAGTTAAATTCAAAGAGTATGTAAGGTATAATATGTAAGGTATAAATATTATAATAATAGTTTTATGTTATAATATCATTGTTGAATATAGAATGAAAAGGGGTAATTGGAACGTAAGAGTAAAATAATACATACAGTCGAGCATAGCAACCTCCTTCACAACCTTTTTTGAAGTCCTTTATTGACAGATGTCAAAATGTCTTTTTTATTTACATGTGTGTATATGTTGTGTAAAATTGAAGCAGTAGTGTGAGTAATGCATATTTTAATTAATTTAATGTACTTCTAATGCATTTTATATAAAATAAATAGCTTTCTGCACTTCTCTTCCATATAAACTTTAACTATGCCAAATTTTACGTCCATCCGTTCGCCCAATTCCGTTAAAAAGGGATACAAAGTTTAGGCTTCACGTATTAATATATATGATGATGATGATGATATAACCCGTGCCCACTTCGTTGGGTGTTCTACATTTATAAAAACTACTTTTTGCGACTTAAATATAAAAATCACATATATGCTGTCGCTGACTTTTATGTAAGCATTATCAAGCTCTATAACTTTTCTCTGAAACTCAATCATACATGTCTCATCGTTAAGACAGCGTTCGTAAGAAACGTTTTCGTTCGACCGATTTTTCTCCGACTTAAAAAATCAAAAAAGGCAAATCAGACTTCCACAAAAAAGTCTTTTAATTTTTAATATATGACACTCATTTTAACGTGGCTTCCAACTGGTAGAAGAATTTTCAAAATCGATTTAGTAAATCCAGATATTACGCCCTACAACGTCACAAACTCACAAACTTTACCTTTTTATAATATTAGTATAGATAAAATATACTTGATGCATGCATGTAAACCTTTCGAAAGAAATTCTGTAAAGAATAATCCATCTCGTAGTTTATAAAAACTATAAGATCAAGCAGACAGACACGACAAGCGAATTTGTTTTGTTTGGTTTACTAATAAAGTTATCTGAATATATTAAGTACTAGTACCCATAATAGCTCCGCATGCATTTTTTTTAATTGTGTTAAAAAAATATAAAATTGTGAAACCATGTACAATTATGGAAATGCTCCTTAATTGTAAGTACGACACGCACGCCACTTACAGTCACATATAACGTATATGTCGTGGCAGCGATAAAATGGCGTCCATGCTACCACATGGTCATCATCCATAGTGACGTCATGGTTATGATTTGATTGATCAATTCACCATGCACAATCGAATAAAACATTAACCGATATAGAAACACAACACTGCCTATAGTTACGATGAATTATCTGTGTGATTAGCTCAACTGTCTGAGCGAGTATGCCCAGCCTGTAGTCATCAGTCGCCTTTTAAGGCATCAAGATACAAAACAGCCGAATAGCCGGTACCTACAACCAATGGCGTCTCACATCGGGATAAATAATGAACAACGGATAACTTCAACCAATAGGGTTCTAGGTCATTACTAACACCCGCGATATAGTCAATAACGCGGTATCGCAGGTCAATAGTGGCTCCTCCGATATATACGTTACATATATAAATACTAACAGTGTGTCAAATGAGGTTTATCATCAGCAACATATTTGAAACCTTAACCCACCATATAACTACCTCAGTGCTCACTTATATTGTATACGGAACTAATGAAACAATGACTTAAAAATGTTATTATAATGATATGTCAGAGTATATATATGTAGAGCCTGTAGAGAGCCGAGCACACGGATGGCACTATCCTCCATTTGTATGTATTTCCACAACACGACCGACACTATGAAATGACACGACGACTTCTTCGATTCTTTGTCTTTTAATACTGTTACAATAATCTCAGAGACAACGCCCTCAGAGACAATAATTATCACTTAGCGAAAATAACGATAGATCTCACGATCTCGCACACAATAGTGAATAAATGAACCTTGTACAAACTCTTGCAAGCACTTATAAAGGAATCGCCTACCTTCACCTACCGACAATTCAAGTGAAGAAAGTCGTAGTTTAACGAAGTACTTAATGTATGATGCTGTACATAGTTACACTTTATGTTCGCTAATAATTCTAATTATAAATAAATAACTATTTTAACACCATACATTGAATAATTACGTTCTCATTAATTATCATAAAATAATCCAGCGTTGTAACGCGTAATAGAGCGAACCGATTTTAATGAAACCAAGACTAAATGTTACTTGAAGTTATGCTTTATGACTTTCTTATCATGAACGTAGTCCTCCTTAGCAGTGATGCGTGTTCAAACAAACTGATTGAAATGTATTTTATTACATATTCCTAGACACGTGAAACAATTTTTTTTATAAAAATCTAAAAGTCAGACAAATTAGATTTACTTTCTTACTATACGTATAGAGACACATATAAGATCCCCTTATGAATAGTGTATCTATTAATTACAATGCAAGGGCATGTAGTTTACATATACCTGTATGTATGTATACAACAACCGAATATAATTAGATTCCTAGTCAGTTCACACAAATATTACAAAGCGTACGAACGCGTGTCTGAAATAAAAATGTCCTACGAACGAGTTAGAGTCTCAGCTAAACAGTAAGTTTTTAGTAAATGAATAATTATAAAATATTAATATAATTAATACTTCATTTAGCGATTTAAAATTTAATAATTGATTAATAACTTTATAAAAATCTATATGATTATTGCTCCGAGTGCCAATAGATATGAAAACCACACTAATATTAATAATTTGAATAAACAAGTTCTAAAATTTAAATATTGTCATTCACACTATAATTAAAATGAAAATTCAAAAGAGAACACATTCATTTCATTGTTTTGAGTTTTCACTTCTGTCGGCAGTCCTTATGGCTGCCTCAACTTTTTTTTTAACTTTCATAGGTTGGTAGTGTCACTAATTCGTCAACATCAAGTTTAAATTAAACTAATACGGCAGATACGAACTAACAAACTAAACATAACTTATATTGAGATAACTAAGGAGCTGATATACCTTCGCCACGGAGCCTTACTACGTTCCCTCCCAGCCGCAATGGGCTGGGGATCGGAACGGTTCCGTGGCGATCGTGGCGGGTTGGGGTTCGTCCCTGGCGGCGAGGGAAAGCGGGGCCGGGTTCGTGACGGCCGTTTGGGGAGAGTACGCCATTGTGGGGGCGCACTTCTCCCCTAACAAGCCCCTGAGGGAGTTCGAGGCGGATCTCGGCTCCCTGCAGGGAGCTGTCAGACGGCTGTCGCCGCTCCCCGTGGTCTTCATGGGGGATTTGAATGCTAAGTCGAGGACCTGGGGAGCGGCAGTCACGGACCTGCGGGGCATGGCCGTCGAAGAGTGGGCAGCCGAGTTAGGGCTGTCCCTCCTCAACCAGGGGAGCGTCCCCACGTGCGTGCGATGGAACGGGACGTCGGTGGTGGACGTCTCGTTCGCCACCCCGTCCGTCGCGCGCCGTGTCCGGGGGTGGAGGGTGCTTGAGGAGGAGGAGACCTTATCGGACCACCGATATATCAGATTCGAGGTCTCCTCCTCCAAAGCCGGAATTGGCACCCGCCCCCGGAGGGGCGCGAAGTTCCCCTGTTGGGCGATCAGCCGCCTCAACCGAGAATTAGCGGAAGAGGCGGCCATCGTCCAGGCATGGGCCATGCCCCCCCCCACAGGGGCTGATGTAGACGCGTCCGCAGCCCGCCTCCGTGAAGCCCTAACGGAGGTCTGCGACGCGTCGATGCCGCGGAGCGTACACCGCCCAGACAAACGGGCGGTGTACTGGTGGTCGCCGGAGATCGCCGATCTCCGGGCGGCCTGCTCCGCGGCCCGGCGGCTGTTCGGGCGCAGCCGCCGACGCCGGCACCGGGACCCGGAGGTGGAGGCCCGGCTGTATGGCAGCTACAGGGAGTGCAGGAAGACCCTGCAGGCTGCCATCAGCCGGGCGAAAGAAGCAGCATGGGAGGAGCTGCTCCAGACGCTGGAGGGGGATCCTTGGGGGCGCCCGTACAGGATTGTGCGCAAGAAGTTGCGATCCTGGGCGCCCCCGGCGACGGAGACTCTCCGGCCGGAGGTGGTAGCGAGGGTCGTGGGAGAATTATTCCCCGACCCTCCGATGCTACCGGCTCCTCCCATGCCTCCGCCTCGGGAGGCAGTCGAGGAGGTGCTCGACGGGCCGCCCCCTCCGATAACGGAGGAGGAGATGGGGAGGGCAGTCGAGCGCCTCCTCAACCGGCGTAGAGCGCCTGGCCCTGATGGGGTCCCGGGTCGGGTGCTCGGCCTCGCCTTGGGCCAATTAGGGGGGTGGCTTCGGGAGCTGTTCGACCGGTGTCTTTCGGTCGGGCAGTTCCCGAAGCCCTGGAAGCTTGGGCGGCTCTGCCTTATGGAAAAGGCAGGCCGCCCTCCGGACTGCGCGTCCGCGTATCGGCCCCTCGTCCTGCTGGACGACGCCGGGAAGGTGCTGGAGAGGATTATCTCCTCCCGGGTCGTCCAGCACCTAGAGGGCGTAGGGCCTAATCTGGCGGATGCGCAGTATGGCTTCCGGGCAGGGCGTTCCACGGTGGACGCCCTGTGCCTCCTGAAGTCGCTGTCGGCAGAGGCGACCTCCCAGGGGGAGAGGGTTTTGGCGGTGTCCCTTGACATCGCCAACGCCTTCAACACCCTGCCGCATGGGGTCATACGGGAGGCGCTCCGATATTTCGGAGTGCCCCCCTACCTGCGGCGGGTGCTGGAGGCGTACCTCGAAGATAGGGAGGTCGCCTACGTAGACGGCGACGGGCGTATGGTGCGGCGGGCCACAAGGCGAGGGGTTCCACAGGGGTCGGCCTTGGGGCCGCTCCTGTGGAACATGGGCTACGACTGGGTGCTCCGCGGCGTGCTCCCATATGGAGCACGCCTCATCTGTTACGCGGACGACACCCTAGTCGTAGCCCGGGGGGAGGAATGGAAGGAAGTGGAGCGCCTGGCCACGATGGCCACAACCCTCGTGGTCGGGCGCATAAGGAGGTTGGGCCTCAGGGTGGCCCTCGAGAAGACCGAGGCCCTACTCTTTCATGGGCCTCGGCGGGGGCCACCTCCTGGGGCTCACATTGTGGTGGAGGGAGCCCGGATCAGGGTGGGGACCCAGATGAAATATCTGGGCCTCACCCTGGACGGGCGCTGGCGGTTCGAGCCCCACTTTGCGGGGCTCGGACCGCGAATTTCTGGGGCGGCGGCGGCACTCGGCCGGTTACTCCCCAACGTGGGGGGGCCGGGCGCCGGGTGCCGCCGACTCTACATGGGAGTCGTGCGGGCGATGGCCGCCTACGGGGCACCAGTCTGGGCTGATGCCCTCGGTGCCGCCAACGTGCGTGCGCTCCGCAATGCGCAGCGCACGGTGGCACTGAGGGCAATCCGGGCGTACCGGACGGTGTCCTCGGCGGCGGCCTTCACGCTCGCCGGCTCCCTGCCCTGGGAGCTGGAGGCAGGAGTTCTCGCCGCCGTGTACGAGTTCACGGCGGCGAGGAAACGAAGGGGGGAGCCTCCGGCTCCCAGGGAGGTAGAGGCGGAGAGACGGCGTCTCAGGGGGGACGCCGTCGAAAGGTGGCAGCAGGACCTGGCGGACGAGCGATTCGGGCGGTTCACAGTGGACGCCGTCCGCCCGGTCCTGCGGGAGTGGACTGCCAGGGAGTGGGGCTCCCTGACGTTCCGACTGGTGCAGGTACTCACCGGACACGGTTGTTTCGGGTGGTACCTGCACCGGATCGCACGCAGGGAGCCGACGGCCGCCTGCCACGAGTGCGGCGCTGAGGAAGATACCGCGCAGCACACGCTGTCTGAGTGTGCTGCGTGGGGGGAGCAGCGCCGCATCCTGGCGGCGGCCGTGGGAACGGACTTATCGCTGCCGAGCGTGGTTTCGGCCATGCTCGGCAGCGAACAGGCTTGGCGAGCGATGGCCTCCTTCTGCGAGGAGGTCATCTCGCAGAAGGAGGAGGCGGAGAGGGCCCGCGAGGCAGACCCTCAAAGTGGCCGTCTCCGCCAAAGGAGGACAGGCAGGAGGAGAAGGCGCTTCGCCCAACTCCTCCTGCCACCGTAGCCGGACCTGAGGGGATGGGCCGGGGGGCCCATCTCCTCATTGCACGGGTCCGGCGGACGAGGGGGGGCAGCCGGTGTGTACCCGGTCTGTCCCTCTATAGGTAGGAGCCCGGCGGTCACCTTCCGCCGGGCGGACCGTGGGGGCGGCTCTACAAGGTTGATTAGCTTGAACGATCCCTTGCCGCCCCCACAAAACGGTCTGTCGGTACACCGTGGGGTTTTAGTCCGTGCGACTCGGACATAACCCACCCTCTCCCCCGGGAGGGTGGCGTATCCATAAGGGATTTCCCCACGTTAAAAAAAAAAAAAAAAGGAGCTGATATACCTAGACGGCGACGGGCTTATGGTCCGGCGGGCCACAAGGCGAGGGGTTCCACAGGGGTCGGCCTTAGGGCCGCTCCTGTGGAACTTGGGCTACGACTGGGTGCTCAGCGGCGTGCTCCCATATGGGGCACGCCTCATATGTTACGCGGATGACACCCTAGTCGTAGCCCGGGGGGGAGAGTGGAGGGAGGTGGAGCGCCTGGCCACGATGGCCACATCTCTCGTGGTCAGGCGCATCAGGAGGTTGGGCCTCAGAGTGGCCCTCGAGAAGACCGAGGCCCTACTCTTTCATGGGCCTCGGCGGGGGCCACCACCTGGGGCCCACATTGTGGTGGAGGGCGCCCGGATCAGGGTGGGGACCCAGATGAAATATCTGGGCCTCACCCTGGACGGATGCTGGTGGTTCGAGCCCTATTTTGCGGGGCTCGGACCACGGATTGCTGGGGCGGCGGCGGCACTCGGCCGGTTGCTCCCCAACGTAGGGGGGCCGGGTGCCGGGTGCCGCCGACTCTACATGGGAGTCGTGCGAGCGATGGCCGCCTACGGGGCACCGGTTTAGGCCGACGCCCTCGGTGCCGCAAACGCGCACTTGCTGCAAAATGCGCAGCGCACGGTGGCACTGAGGGCAATCCGGGCGTACCGGACGGTGTCCTCGGCAGCGGCCTTCATGCTCGCCGGCTCCCTGCCCTGGGAGCTGGAGGCAGGAGGAAACGAAGTGCAGCGCACGGTGGCACTGAGGGCAATCCGGGCGTACCGGACGGTGTCCTCGGCAGCGGCCTTCATGCTCGCCGGCTCCCTGCCCTGGGAGCTGGAGGCAGGAGGAAACGAAGTGGGGAGCCCCCGGCACCCAGGGAGGTAGAGGAGAGGAGGTGACATCTCAGGGGAGACGCCGTCGAAAGATGGCAGCAGGACCTGGCGGACGAGCGGTTCGGACGATTTACCGTGGACACTGTCCGCTCGGTCCTGCGGGAGTGGATGTCGAAGGAGTGGGGCTCCCTGACGTTCCGGCTGGTGCAGGTACTCACCGGACACGATTGTTTCGGGTGGTACCTGCACCGGATCGCACGCAGGGAACTAACCGCCGCCTGCCACGAGTGCGGCGCTGACGAAGATACCGCGCAGCACACTCTATCTGAGTATGCTGCGTGAGGAGGGCAGCGCCGCATTCTGGCGGCGGCGGTAGGAGCGGACTTATTGCTGCCGAGCGTGGTTTCAGCCATGCTCGGCAGCGAACAGGCGTGGCGAGCGATGGCCTCCTTGTGCGAGGATGTTATCTCGACTCTCAAAGTGGCCCTCTCCGCCAAAGGAGGACAGGAGGGAGAAGGCGGCGCTTTGCCAAACTCCTCCCGCCACCGTAGTCGGACCTGAGAGGATGGGCCGGGGGGCTCATCTCCTCATTGCACAGGTCCGGCGGACGAGGGGGCAGCCGGTGTGTACCCGGTCTTCCCCTCTATAGGTAGGAGCCCAGCGGTCACCTTCCGCCGGGCGGACCGTTGGGGCGGCGAGGTTGAATAGCTAGTTCGATCCCTTGCCGCCCCAACATCAAAGGTCTGTCGGTACATTGTGGGGTTTTAGTCCGTACGAGTCGGACATAACCAACCCTCTCCCCCGGGATGGTGGCGTAGCCATAAGCGATTTCCCCACGTTAAAAAAAAAAGGAGTTGAGATACCAATAATAGACAATTTACACAATTTGACACCAAAGAATAGAACTGAGAATTAAGCTTATTGTACAAATATCACTCGTCTGCTAGAATCTACGACCTGTCGGCTCAATATCAGAACTTACCGTAACTGTGCTACGAAGTTCAGTTTTTTTTATCATCATCATTATCAGCATGTAAGAGACCAATTGCAGGGGCATAGGCCTCTTCCTTCCGTAGTAAAGTAAAATTTTTCAAATGACAATCGGACTCCAGTTTTATGGGCTGTATAGTGATATGTGTCGTTACATTTGAAAATAAGCTAAATCTAATTTTAACCATTGACGTTTGCCGTGACGCAATACGGCTAATCACGCTTAATAGCATGACACGAAATCAGAAGTTTATCTCTTGCCAAAAAAATTCCATTCAACGCTTCTTAAGAAGTTTTCACTTCAAAAACCTAACCAAAAAGATTATCATTAATTCTTCCACGTCTATCTCCAATCGTTCAATTTTAAACTTAGTCGTACATTACGTACACGCGGTATTCAAATCCATAGCATGGTAAATGTCAAATTTCAAATGTCAATGCCTATTATAATATATGTAAATATATACCAATTGTAATGTTTGTAGTATTTTATATTTCTTAATAAATAATTTACATTTAAATAAATAAATTACCCGTGGCCTCGGTTCTCTTAAACTTACTATACCTCGTCGCGCTTCGCGTCGATCTGACGAACCGATCTGAGTCTTGTGCATTTCAAGGCGGCAAACGAACAGGTGAATCACCTGATGTTAAGTGATCACCACCGTTCATAGACACCAGCAACACCAGGGGAGTCGCAAGTGCGTTGCCAGCCTATGTATGAGGGATGGGGAGGGAAAGGAGAAAGGGGAAGGGAAAGGGGGAAAGGAGGTGGGCCTCCGGCGCTCTCACTGACCGAACGAAACGCAACAATGAAAGCACTATTACTTCACGTCGGTGTTCTGTGAGAAGGTGGTACTACCCCGGATGCACCGACCCATTCATGCTGAAACTAGTAATAGCTGCAGCGTAGCTCTACCACCTTCAGAAAATCTATAACCATATAATGTACGAACGAACGATCACGCTATACTCATCTAAAGCAGGCTACAAGAGAAGCAGAAATAACCAGCATTTTGCATTAAAAAAAAGGAGTAAAACGTAAGTGGATCTCAAAGACCAACGCGCAGATATAGAAAGGTTAATGAAGGTGAGATCTATCCCTCTGGAAGAAGACTTTCTGGATGAATAGTACCCTATATATCCTTTCTTGTACGTTTTAAAAACGTGCGTTTATGAAACCATGTATTCAAAATAAATAGTTTATACATGAAAATGTAACAAACAAACAGATTCATATTCGCATTCAAATTATTCAGTAGATATATATACGAGTATATGTAATTTCGACATAAACTTTGAGATAAATTTAATTCTTGTATCCAACCGGAATGGTTTTAATACGGCCTTAATACGCTCCGATGTCACGAAGGGAACACACACAAGAGATGCAAAGAGTTGTAGTAATGTGGGAAGTATACTAATGCAGTCTACATCATATCATTTGTTCTGGACGTGATACTTTATTCAAAATCAAAAATACCCTATTCAAATTTGGCCCTGAGGAGGCGCTTATGAACGCCACAGCTACCACCGGTTCAGACAAACAACTCACTCATCGAGAAGAACCGACAAGACACTCGATCTAGTTTATCTATTCATGATACATATTTTTTCAAACATAGATAGTTACATTAGTTTTTGGTGGATGCAAAGAAAGAACTGTCATTTCCAGACGTCACCTTCGTTCACGTATTGATTCACCCTATAAATCAAAGAAGAAACTTCAAAGAAATGTCCTGAGTTAACTTTATGATGTTTCAACAACAGCTGTATGTCAACAACTTAATTGATTGTACTTAAATTCAATGTGAAGCAATTGTAAACAATTCAAAAGGTCACTCGTGTCAATTCAAACAAGTTGTAAAGAATTAAAACTATTTAAAATTCCATAGAATATTAAATTTAGAATTAATTGGTTAACAACACCTCTTTATCAAAAAAAAAATAGTTATTTAGAAATAGGTTCAAATTTCACGTTCATCCGTTCGCGCAATTCCGTTAAAAAGGGATACAAAGTTTAGGCTTCACGTATTAATATATAAAATGATGAAACCTATTTCTAAATAACTATTTTTTTTTTGATAAAGAGGTGTTGTTAACCAATTAATTCTAAATTTAATATTCTATGGTTCATTCCGATATACACGTATTCATTTGTGAATCATGCAATTTCGACTGTATGGTTCACAAATGTATATATGTATGAATAGCTTAGAATAGTTAGCTAGGTCAGACGCGACTTTTTCCAGGTAACAGCCCAAGCCGAGGTGCGCATGCGCCCTTGTGTATGTTACCTAAAAACCAAATCGGCTGAGTGCCTTAAGCGCTCACCTTAGTAGTCCGGTGAAGCTGTTGGGATTTATAATTTGAAACAGTAGGTATCGCTGGAATCGGGTTTTGAGATGTATTTAGATTTTTCGCGTTTAAAAGTACAATCGAAACCGGTAATAACCGATTTGGTGCAGACGAAGTCGCACGGGTCAGCTAGTATTATAATAAAACTGTAGCAGGGTCAAATCTGTACATTAAATATTTTTTGAAAATTTTGTTGGGGGTAGGCTTTGTTGTCGATATAGAAGCCAAAAACAACCCTTTTAAAATTTTTGTCTGTCTGTCTGTCTGTCCCTGTGAACGCGCATCACTCTGAAAGTACTGAACCGATTTTGACGAAACTTGGCACAGTGATAACTAATGTTACGAGATTACATTTAGGATACTTTTTATCTCATAAAACGCAAGGGATTCTTCAGGATAACGGACGAAAGTAAAAAAAATGTAGTTCATGATATTCTTGACGAATTTTGGTAAATTTCTTTGTGCTATATATAGCAGACAGCTTATCTTAAAAAAATAAGCTATATTTCCCTATGCTACTTAAAAAAAAATACCAAAAATAATGATCGCCGTGTTTCGAACCGTCGGCCCCGTCGAAACACATAAAGTCCAGTGCGTTATAACTGAGCTACGGCTACATAACATTTCTGTTCGTAATTATCGTCCACATATGAAACATTTATGTAGACGAAACTGTCACTGCTACATTTATTTCATTGTATAAAAAAATGTTTGCTAAACAAAGGTGACAAGATTTATTTATTTATTTTTATCTATACTATAATAAAACTGTAACAAAACCAAATCTGTACATTAAATATTTTTTGAAAGTTTTGATCGAGGTAGACTTTGCAATTTTTGTCTGTCTGTCTGTCTGTTTTTCTGTCCCTGTGAACACGTATCACTCTGAAAGTACCTAATATTACAAGGTTACATGTAGGATACTTTTTGTCCCATAACATGGAAGGTTATCCAGAGTTATCCAGGATGAGGAAAAACAAAAATTTGTGGTTAATGTAACTAGACTTTTTTGCGACACCTCAGTACAAGAGCCAGCATCGTTGGAAGAACGAGAATTTTAGAAAAGCTGGTTCTTTAATATGATGATATGTTATGCCCTTCCAAACAGTGTTTTTTAAAGCGCATCACACTGTTACAGGTAAAAATTTTGATTTATAAATAAATTTAGGAACAATATTTTTTCAGTAACTTTTAAACGCTATTAAAATCATGAATTTATCACAGCTAGATATTTTTTTCATAAATTATAAAAATGAACGCTGGACACATGCAAACTGTTTATGTAATTTAATTAAGTCAATTGTATTCGTATTCAGGCGCTGATTACTTAATTCTCAACGATCAGGTGTATTGAAACAAAATCTTGATAATTTTAAAGTATTTTCACTTGGTAATTCTATAGAACCTTGCAACACTACCAGGTATTTAGTGCTCTATGTAAAATAAGCGGCTTTAGAAGGATCAGTCGTAAGATTAGGCTACCAAGAGTATGAATGCTTGCAAAGTGGTTTAAGAGAAAACTGAGTAATGCAAAATCTTTGGGAACTTCTTTATAAAACCTGTGGCAATTTGTGTGGAGGTTTTTGAAGCTAAGCTTCTTATGGGCCATTGAAATTCTGATGTGCATCATCTTGGTGTAACGCAAAATGGAGGTGGTAAACACTGTGTCGAGTAGAGTGCTGGAAACATCGGATCTCGTTCGATCACCGAAGTTAAGCAACATCGGGTGTGGTCAGTATCTGGATAAACGACGGCCTGGGAACACCGCGTGATGTTGGCGTTTTGTTGTATTTTTTGACTGTACTACAAAAATTTCGCTTCTATCGTGTTTTCTTACACCACACCTTGTTTTTTTTTAATGGACACAACCACTTTCTATTATACAAAATTAACCTGTAATATAAAAATATCTTAAGTATTATAAAAAAGTATAACATTAAGGATTTTCTATATCAGATAAATATCTTTTGTTTAAATAAATACAAAACATTTACACAATTTCCATTTTATCGAACCACTTATTACAAATAATATATAGTAAAAATTTGGGCAGTCTTGTGCGTTCACATAACTTTCCCATAAATAGTTTGTCGCGTAAGTGTTCCTATTTCTCTTATTTGCATGTAAGTATTTTTAATATACCTAATTTTAATTCTATGCTTACACTGTATTTTAATTGGTACAAACCCTAAACGTGTTACGGTCATGCGAATACATAACTATATTGATAAATGATAACAAACGCGTACGAATCCACGAGTATAACTAGTATTGTATACTGTAACGTTTATAAACAGACGTAAATAACGCATCAGGCTATGATATGATATAATAGCCAGACTTTGTCTTAAACCATACCGTTAGTATTCTTTAATTTAAATAGGTAATCATCATTACCTCAATGATATAAAAGAAATGTAAAAAAAATCCAACTGGACTCCAGCTATTTATGATAGATCATTAAATATTGTGGAAAATATCTATGAAATGCTTGGCAGGAATGACAATCGAAAATATTTAGAACTTACTCTGAGGCAATTTATACATAGTGCCAAGAAAAACTGAAGGTTTACTTAAAATTCTTAGTGTCATATGTAACATGGTATTAGTTAATAGGCCAAAAATTGTACATCAAATATCTTCGAACGATCGTGACCAAAATGATAAGTCGTATGTAACATAAGCCAACAGAAAGGTAAAATAACACCATTAAAAATAAAAAGCACAATAAAGTAATACGAAACTAATATTTCGGCACGAGCACGTTGTCTGTGACAATAACTTGAGGCATAGAATAATTATGAGTTACAAAAAAATATCATATTTCTGTGTTTTATCTTTACAGAGAATGGAATACATATGGTGAGGCTAATATGGTAACCAAATAATGTTGGTTTCAAACACAACCTTACTAAGAACACGCTTTTTCTGTGTTACATATACCAAGGATTTGTGTTTCATAAGCTCCAGAGCCATAAGAACTATCCTAATAATGTTTGTACATGTAAATATAAAAATATCAGTAGTGCTGGATCCACCGTCATATTCAGTACACGCTAAATCACAGAAAATATAACAGAGATAAACAGTTTCCTACGTGCCAAGTACTTTGACACTCTTACAGTAGTTTTCATTTGAATGTGTTCTGCTCTCGCCTTAAAGCCCGATGAAGGCTACCGCATTAATCGGTTAAAGAGAGGTACTAACTCCCTGGATATAAATTCATAGACTTGGCTTATCAAATTTAAAGTTTTATGATCCTCGAGCCTATGGATCTTATTATTTTAGTAAGTACTAATATAACTAAGGAGAAAAGTGTTTGCAAATTTATATAGGTTCAACCTACAGGAGTGGATGAAATACGAAATCATTTCCTGTACTCTCTAATAAAAGGTGAAAGAAGAAGCTTCGTTAGCAGATTTTTTTTTTTTTTTTTGCAGACATTTGGTTCGCACGTTTTTTTCTGAAATCATTGTAATTCTACTGCAGCTTAAATACAATATTAAAGTGAGCAAGAGAAGATCTTATTGTTATACTTAATAAGTTATAGCTAATCGTTAATAATTTTATTATTTTTTTATCTTTATTACTTAGTAGAAGTAATAGTAGTTCTATAGTTAAAAGATTTCGCGTTTCATTAATATGATGAGTCTTACATCGCCTTTCCGAGCAGTTTGGCAGGTATTTATACGATACTAGCTGACCCGTGACTTCGTCTGCACCGAAACGGTTATCACCGGTTTCAATTGTATTTTTAAACCTAAAACCCGATTGCAGCCACACCTACCGTTTCCAATTGTAAATCCAAACTATCAAGGGGCTCACTCAAACATATACCCAGGTGGTATGTGAGAAATCTTTTAAAATAAGCCTAGAACCCGTTCGTAGCGTCATCTACGGGGTTCAATTAAGATAAAAACTAACCTACATATATTGGCGGTAACGTAAAATAGATTTCTCACATCTGGGTACATGTTTGAGTGAGTCCCTTGATAGTTTGGATTTACAATTGGAAACGGTAGGTGTGGCTGCAATCGGGTTTTAGGTTTAAAAATACAATTGAAATCGGTGATAACCGTTTTGGTGCAGACGAAGTTGCACGGGTCAGCTAGTCTGTCAATAAAGGTCTTCAAAAAAGGTTGTGAAGGGGGTTGCTATGCTCGACTGTATCTATTATTTTACTCTTACGTTCCAATTACCCTTTCTCATTCTACATTCTACAATGATATTATAACAAAAGACAAAAAACTTTGACAAAAGAACCCTAATAAAATTCAAACTTTAAAAAATCAATGAACTATGGCCGAATGTCGACCTCTGGGTGCCCACTAGTATATATTAATACGTGAAGCCTAAAGTTTGTATCCCTTTTTAACAGAATTGGGCGAACGGATGAATGTGAAATTTGGCATAGTTAAAGTTTATATGGAGGAGAAGTGCAGAAACCCCGAACGTATTAACCTCCTCCTTTTTCGAAGTCGGTTAAAAAATACATACAGTCGAGCATAACAACCTCCTTCGCAACCTTTTTTGAAGTCCGTTATTGACAGATGTCAAAATGTCTTTTTTATTTACATGTGTGTATATGTTGTGTAAAATTGAAGCATTAGTGTGAGTAATGTATATTTTAATTAATTTAATGTACTTCTAATGCATTTTATACAAAATAAACTTTGAGCTAACGCTAACACGCAGTGGATGCTCTCAAGTGGCAAAACCCTGATTTTGAAATTTTCCCCATTGGTACTCCGCTCCTATAGGTCTTAGCGTGTTGATATGTAGCCTATAACCTTCCACGATAAATGAGCTATACAGCACTGAAAGAATTTTTCGAATCGGACCAGGAGTTCCCGAGATTACCCCCTACAACGTCACAAACTTTACCCCTTTATAATATTAGTATAGATTACAAATCAACACTGAAATTTAAATAATAATATTTTTTTAAAGAAATCTATACTAATATTATAAAGAGGTAAAGTTTGTGACGTTGTAGGGGATAATCTCAGGAACTATTAAACAGATATTGATATTTGAACTACCTAATTATATATTTGAAGTCGATGCCATTGATAAAAGAACCCCAATAAAGTTCAAACTTTAAAAATTCAATGAACTATGGTCGAATGTCGACCGCTGGGCGCCCACTAGTTAATTTAAAAAAACATTAGTTATCCAGAAAACATAACGAACTCTATGTGTTGCGTATAATATTGTTATTTCGCATATATAAATGAAGTTTCGTCAATCTAAAGCTATGGATATGAAGTGTCGAGGCAACGAGAAGAGTCTTTATGTATATGCTATGCCTGCGACTTCGTCCGCGTGGAACCTTATGTACTAAAGAGTGGCTAATAAAGTCATCTGAATATATCAAGTCTAATTACTACCTACGTTTCTCTCGTATTTAAGTCGCATCGTCATTAAAATGACAGTAACTCGTGATAGATCGAACTGATTTTAATGAGACAAAGACTAAATGTCACTCGAAGATATGCTTTATGAGTTTCTTGAAAAGGTTTATCATGAACACGGACAGTACTTTAGCTGTGATGCATGTTCATACAAACAGACAGATATTTCTAAAATTAATTGAAATGTATTTTATTACTAAATCCTGGACACCTTCAACATTTTTTTTAAATAAAAATCTATAAATACAGATACTTAGATTTACATTCTTATTATATGTAATATTTTAATTTATGTACATACCGTGTTAATTGTTGTACGTAGTACCGCTACTACTACATAGATAGGGCTGTATTACAATTTATAAAATCGCGGTGCCAAGATTAACCTCTCAACAAATTAATGAATAAATTGTCTTATTTTGAAAAAGTGCTTTATTTTATGTGGAAGACACTATCAAGTGAACATACTGATGGTTGAAAAGAGAGACAGAATTTGTTTCTTTGATAATTTTTGTTTTCACTACCACTTGAGAAACTATTAATTACACGCAATATTACTTTCAAGTAATACTCTCTAGTTACAGCCTTTGCCAATTTAGATATAAGATATAATAAGTCTTTACCTATGAAATTGCCATTCGGCAGTATTGGCCATTTCAAATCAAAATAATTTTTGTTTGGCTAAGAATTCTAATTTCAAATTAATTTTATTTTAAAAACATGGAATTCTTTTCCAAAGGTAGTCCTTTGTTTATTGATTAGTGTTACATTTTCATCGCATTTCAATCTTTTTTGTCATCGTGGATACGTTAAAAATTCGAGTAATTATGGAGTATGTGTACCGTCGTGGCAGCAACGCGGCACAAGCGGCACGCAACATCAACGACGTTTACGGAGCTTACACTACAAACCAACGCACCACCTGTTATTGGTTTGCTCGCTTCCGTTCTGGGAATTTCGACCTGAAAAATGAACCTCGCGGTCGTACGAAGACTTTGGTCGACAATGACGAATTAAAGGCGATTGTGGAAGCTGATGATACACAATCTACGACTGAATTAGCAGCAGCTTTCGACATTAGCGTCAAAACAATATTGGTCCATTTGCGTCAAATTGGCAAGGTAAAAAAGCTTGACAAATGGGTGCCCCACGAACTCAATGATCGCCAGCGCGAAGTACGTATCGAGACGTGCCTTGCACTGTTCAACAGACACACAAATGGAGGAATTTTGAACCGCATTGTTACCTGCGATGAAAAATGGATTCTGTTTGATAACCGCAAGCGCTCAGCAAGTTGGTTGGATCCTGGTTCAGCACCTAAACAATGCCCTAAACGATAAAATACCCGAGAGGCAGTACAAAATGCCTTTGAAGAATTTGTTGCCTCCCGTCCAGCTGATTTATTTAAGAAGAGCATCAATAAACTGCCACTGCGTTGGCAAAGATGCATTGATTGCATGGGTGATTACTTCTATTAACACAAATAAAAAATTCATAAAAAAAAATCCTTTCAATTTTTTCATACAAAACGGCAATTTCATAGGTATCTAATATTTAGATATAAGTATAACATTGAGTCAACTTAGGAATAATATATGTCAATTTTAAATTCCTATAATAATATTTTGACATTGTTTTGTATTGAATCCTTGACTGTATTATGCGTAAGCCCAAACTTAAGGGTATATTAAGAGCGGCCAAAAAAATTTACGAGATTTATAAGCATTTAGCTTTCCAAAAAACATAAGAATACGAGCCTAATAATTAACGAAAATTATATTTCATACAGTTGAATAAATCTTTCAAACTTAATCTTATTTTTACAGTGTTTCAGCAAGTTTAACAAGCAACCACTCCGAAATCACAGACACCTACATTCTGTGTAAAGGAGAGATGGACTTCTACAAAGAGAATGGATACCTCGTCATCAAAGGTCTTGTCGACCATAATTCCTTATCTAAATACAAGTACGTTAATGTTACATGTTGGCTGATTTACGATTAGAGAACGATATAATTATCAACTGCAGTGAAAGGATATCTTAATTTTAAATTGCTTTTGAAGTGAAAACTGCTTTAGGCGCGTTACGCGGTATTACTAGCAGGAGGTAGATTTATAATTTTGAGTCATGGCATGTTACGCAAGCATGACCGGCCGTGTTGCGCTGGCATGGCTTTTGTCAGACTTGCGACGCGTAGTATAGTGGCCTGTGTATATATAATATTGATATTTTACAGCTCATCATACATACGTTTGATTGATTAATAGACTTTATAAAAATGTGTATAATTATTGCTTCGCTTCGGTCAACAATAACTAGATATCGGGTTGGCGCGAAAAATACGTCTAGGTAAATAACAGCTCACTTGAAACGTGAGCTTTTATTTTGTTTAGTTTGTTTGAAACACAGCCAATGTAATCACGTTTCACATGCCGCAGTGTATTCAAAAGATGCAAAAATAATACCCGAAAAAGCTATTTAACGGCCGGAGTATCTTACTTTCCCTAAATACATGTTGAATAAGTTATATTTTTATAAGCTTTAAACTAACAAATAATATTATACTTTGAACAAAATTACCGATCTTAAACCCGTGGTACAAATTTTTTGGTCAAGGCTCGCCTCGGACAAACACGCACAATAACGGGAATGAATACTTTATTCATTACGTGTTAAGATTGAATTCACACTAAATGTTGTTTATGTTGTTTTGTCATTTGTAAGTGACGGGAGTAATTTATCGCTTTGCTCGTTTTATCGAAAGTATAATATTTTGAACATTCGTGGCTTTATTACTAGATGCCATGGTTGTAACCAGGTTGAACTTAAAACTTTTTTTCTCCCTTTCTTAGTAAACAAATAGCTACACATAAGTATATACGCGGACAGGATTTAGCTTCGATTTTGTACGTGACCCTTTATCTAGTTATTGTTGATCAAAGTTACTCCGAGTGACAATAGATATGAAAACCACACTAATGTTAATAATTTCAATAAACTAATTCTGATATATAAATATTGTCCTTAATACAATGAATAATATAAAAATTCAAAGGAAAACATATTTATTTCATTGTTTTCACCTCAGTTCTGTCAGCAGCCCTTATGAGTGCCTCGACTTTTTCTAATGTAGACAAGATATCTATTTGGAAATTGATTGCAGTCTTTTAAATGATATAAAAATCCATTATTTTTCTTTCGTAATGTATGAGGTAATATTATCCTGTTTTCCTTCATAGATTTCTATACCTCTACAGATCTAAAAGTAATTAACAACCACTGTTAATCTTCATTAATATCTACACATATAATCAGAATATAAATCTAAAGTGTTTGTACTTTTTAGATTTTTGTAACAAAAGTTGTTGCAGGTATTTATGAATAATTTCTAAAATCTGTGATCAAAAATAACAACAAAAAGTAAATGTCTGTCTTTCTGTTTATTTGGACACGCATTACTGCTAAAATATTGCGCCCCATGCTAGAAACTTCAAGAAAATCATAACATTGAGTCTTTGTTTTATTAAAATCAGTTTGTTCTATCAAAGGTTATTGTAATTTTAATGTCGACGCGACTAAGTGCGAGAGAAAAGTAAATGAACATAATACAATCAGTGACTTTATTATTTCGTTTTTTTTTACTACTATATCTATAAAATGTTTCTATCTGTCTATACATTGCATTCGTGAGTACTGTTTATTAATTATTTTGTATTACAGACAACGTTTCGCAGATATATGCAGTGGGAAAGAACAAAACGCATTGATTATAAAGGAGATACCTTTAATGAGAAGAGATAAAAAATTAGAAGAATATGTTAATAAGGTGAGAAAAAGCGTTTCCGAGTTAAATCTTCGTAGTTATTTGTCTGATACTACCACACTTTAACATTATGCAGGTTCATCATTTATATACAGTACGTAACATATATTTATGTGAGACTTTAGAAGATATAACTCATAGTAAGTACATAAATAAACGTTCGATACAAGAAATATACTGAACGTGTTTACTGATAGTTTTCATATAATCGACATATGAAAAACAATTATATTTTATAACTGTCTATTAGTCATACTTCACCGTCTAACGTCAACAATTAATAAAATCTATATTTTATTCAATACAGATTATAATATTTAAAAAAAAACAGGATTAAAAGGGAATACAGATAATAATATCCATTAATTAACACGCGAAGTAAAAACTATTACACTTAAACTTTATGAGCCACTAAATGCCAGTATAAGAGTTATAGTATTCCACCAGATCCAAGACATACTGTACGATGAGGTGTTTATGACGTATAGCGAGAACCCAAAGATGTTGGATATCGTGTCCCAGTTCATCGGAAATGAAATAACAGCTGTTAATTTCATGTTAGTCAACAAACCGCCTGGGACCATACGTCATCCACCACATCAGGTAACCAAAACAGTTGGTACAACATTTTTTCCTCTTCCACTCTCATTCACACCTTACATATACATAACATTTTTCACACAAACCATCTTTTGATTTGGGTCATCCTCTACTCCCATATCCGTCCACCTTCATAATTACTACTCTTCTCATTGGACTTTTACCTCTCCTCATGATATATTCTGGTATGTCTCCATTCCAAGATCTCTACTATTTTCCGTTCAGGCCAGTAGAGAAGATAATAGGAGTTTGGACGGCGGTAGACCCGGCGCACGTGCTGAATGGCTGCCTCTTCGTAGTGCCAGGATCACATAAAATAGGAGAAATATTGAAACACGAAAATCTTCCTGGAGTATGTAGTAACTTATAATAACGGAGTCCTCTAAAATGGGGTCTTTGGGCGGGTGCTTAAAATTTGGATGGTATCTCCTGAAAAGTGCCAAAGTTGTTGTCTTGCGTATAACAATGACGAATTGAATGAACCTATGTGCCTTCTATCTTACTGCTGTATTTGTGCACGTATGTAGAGTGCAGTGTGATGCATGTTGTTAACTAAGGCGCTGGCAGTGTACTCAAAAACTCCGCTCTGAGGTATCGAACCTAGGCTTGAGACGCTGTCGTAGGAGGCCGCTGCGGGTGTATGGAAACGAAGTTAGCCACTCGTCCACGGCGGTATTATTTATGTTTAAGCAGTTGGGTAAAATATATATATATAAAGAAATAAAGATCTTTCACAGTCGTTTTAAAAGTGGTCGGCGCCGAAAGTGCGGTCGGGTATTTCTGACTTCTCATCCAGTCGATTTGATTTTCAGAATAGGAATAAATACTTTTAGGCCGTAAATATGGCGTCGATAAGTGTTATAATATATTATACTACCAAAAAAACCACTCTAAACACTTTTGTTAAAATACAAAGAATTTTTAATATTTATAATCAGTAAAAGATAGCCTTCTGTCAATTCTTGTAAAATATGTGTATGACAATTTTAACATGAACGAAGTTGCCGGAAATAGCTAATGAGAGATAAAATGGATGACATAAAACAAATCATTTCAAAATATTTTGTCTTATCTCACATTATTGATTAGAAAACAGATTAATAATTTCAATAGCGCAATCACTCGTCAGGATGGCCGAGCGGTCTAAGGCGCCAGACTCAAGGTTTACCTTGCCCATTAGACATGGGTATGAGCTGTTCTGGTCCTCTATGAGGACGTGGGTTCGAATCCCACTTCTGACAAACTGTTTTTTATTATCTTTTTCTATACAATATATGTATATTGGTTTGCTTATAAATCAATAACCACAGTACCGATTTACATAAGTATTTTTAAATTAATCGGTGTATTATAATCAACAAATTTGGTTAAAATTATTTTATCCAGGATTCTAAGAAACTCTTCCATCGCCTTGTTAATGAAGACAAGTATGCACCGTTGGAGAAGAGATTGAATTTAGAGATGGATCCCGGAGACACTGTATTCTTCCACCCTTATTTACTACACGGATCGGGACCAAACCTGAGTCAAGTAATTGTTAAAATTACATTCCAAGATCTCATGTGTTTAAATCTTTATATACTCTACTACCTGAGCCGGCCACGCGTGGCTGTGGCTGAGTTATTACAGATTGAATTGAATAAAACACGTGTACCATAAAATAAACTGGATTTGAAAAAGAAATTCAAAATAAAACGTGGCGCCATCTCTGAGATATGTATAACAGTCGCTCCTACAACTTTCTGTCAACAGACTAATTTAAAGCACCATCTGTTCGAGATTTATGAAACTTCCAATTAATAACAATAATCAACATTGACAATCATTTCATTTATAATTAATAAATATTGAGGCCATTAATCGAAATATGAAATCTCTCAAGTTGAACCTAATTATACATAAATGTCAACTTTTATGAAGATCGGTCGAGTAGTTTCGGAGTCCATCGTGAACAAACATGATGATACTGAATTTTTATATTATACAAGTTTTAATCTAATTTTAAATGACGATGTGGTCTAAGATAGTAAACACGATAAACCCAGAGGAAGACTGGCTTTCAAATGCAACTACCGGAACACACCAACAAGTGCTTGGCGATAGGTATTTAACTTAAGAGTTGAAGTTAGCCAGATGAACATAGAAAAGCTCTGCGACCATGCTATGGTTTCCTCGCGATTCTTTCCTTCACCGAAAGCTCAAAATTAACGCGATAATTTAAACAATAACATTGGCATATGGTCATTTCTCGATAGAAAATGTGTGTATACCGCTTTAACCTATCTCTTTGTGACAAAAAATAAAAAAATATAAACTGTACGATCGGAGACTGGCAAGTTAGTTGACTAATCTCTATGCAGCGAGATAATGGTGGGATCTTGAAATGTCATGGCTCTATATTTTGTACTATTGATGGTGTTCTACGTAATATAGTTCGGTTACTGGGCACAAGTGATGTGGATGGAAAATAATACCACGGAGCATGGATTCTGACTTGCCACAAAAACTCCCTGAGAAGTTCTAACAAGACGGCCACCATCTTGTTAGTTCATTGAAACGATCACAAAAAACTTGTAATAGAATTACCTACACAACTTATGGCAGTAATAATGTACAAGAAGAGTGATTGCCAAAAATAAAATAAAATAAATCTTTATGGATTTATGTCAAATTACATCAAAAACCACGTCCAAACTGCAATATTAAAGTAACATTCTATTACAGGTCGTCTGTAATGACCCTTACGTTGGATTACTAATTTAATTAAATCCGCTATAGAATTATTTTCATTTCAATATCATGTTATAATAATTCGCAGGAGTATCGTAAAGCCCTCACGATACACTACGCGAGCGCCAACTGCTATTATATTGACGTCACTGGAACAGTACAGCAAGATATAGCGGACGAATATAAGAAGGTATTTAAGAAACGAGGACTCGGAGATATGGAGTATATTGTGAGTGACCAAGATAGCTTTTTTATTTGTTTGAAAGAATAGTACAGTCAGAAAGAGATAAGACTATATCGGCTGTCCCGCTGTAGAGGTTATAGCAGTGAATTTATTTTTGTTTGATAATATCACGTGTGATAAATATTAATCCGTTATATTTTATACATGACAATGATTGACATCGTGGTTACATTTATTTAAACCTGCTATATATCACTGTTCACTGCTCTGATCACTAGCGTTAATTACAGATAATTGTTCAGAATTGTTTTCAGAAAGCTTTTCCTCATATTCGCCAGGATAGTTACTATGTTTTTACTTATTTTGGTGAAATTAAAAAATAATTCATTAAATTCAAGCAATCAGCAACTTTTATGACACCCACAAAATGAATTCACATTATTTAACTAAGCACCTTAAAAAAACTTCAAGTAAATGAATAATGCATTACAATGTTGAATATAAGATTAAATACTTCAACCCTCAGCAGATTCCTTTTTCCTAGTGTTTTACTTTTTTTTTCATTTAAATACGCGCCACTTTGCTACCACACGACATAATTTAGCAAATTATAATGTAGCTTATCTCTTGTTAGTTATGTAGCATGCCTTCTGCATTCAGATAGCTTGTGTGAAAAGTGATTTATGTTATTATATAACTAACACTTAAACAAGTACTCCGTTCTTTCCATAACATTATAGAATTTTGCTTTCATCACTAGTTCCTTATTGAAAACTGAAACTTCTCAGAATCATTACATTCGTGCTACATTAATAAAAAAATCTAGACAAAACAATTTTTGTTTTTTTTTTTGTTATATCTAAAAAACTAACTATCATAATATCTGGTTGACAGGACGCTTGGAAGATGAAATCCAAACTCGTGAGAGGAGTTCACTCCAATTTGTAAAGAGTTCAAAATTTTTTAAATAGAGTGAAGAGAAAACAACGGGAAGATGAAGTCACTGGTTATATTTTCAAACGGATTTTGCCTTTTTTGGTTTACAGTTTTTTGATGGTAATATATTTAGTAACGTTAAGCAGAGTTCAGGAACAGTTGAAACAAAAAACCACTTTATTTAAGGCAGTACCAGAATTGTTTATGTTATACTATAAGTTTCAACTAGGAAGATAATTGTCAAATAGCCATCTTACTGCGCGTACAATACAATAAAGTATAGTAAATGTTACGGACAGCGAGCCAAGTGCACTGAATAGACAGACACTAAATAGTTATAGGAAGTGAAACACATAAATTTATTACGGTTTAGTTTGTGTTAAACATTGTTCTAGTACCTAGAAACTCACAGTGTTAGCAATAAGTTTTATGGACATTAATGAACGAATAGACAGATACTTTATTAGGAATAAGTATTGTTTTAAACTGTGCAGGATGTAATAAATATATGTCAATGCCACGGTGAACAGAATAAGCACAAAAGAAGGAAACCATGTGCCTTATCCATGAAACGGGCGCATCCTAGGGGGTCTCGGTCGAGCTGATTTCGATCTTATGCGGGCCACACACATAGACTACGTTTATCGGCCCGCCACAGCTGCGAGACCTTTAAATAAGGAATACAAATTTATTAAATAAATTTTATCAAAGTTAGCGTATTTCACATACGCTCTCGAGGAGGAACGCCTCCTCAGAGTAGTACTCCGCCGCGTCCCTGCCGAAATTTCGGTAGAAGATGTCACCGTCTCCCTCATGGAGGGTGATTTTCCGGTCCGGGAGGTACATCGTATGTACCACCCCCGCACCCGTGCCCCCTACAATATGGTCTTGGTCCTCCTCGACCGTACAGTAGAGGGCAAGTCAATATTTAATTTGACTTCCATCTGCGGCCTCAGCGGCATCACCGTCGAGCCCCCGCGTAAGACCAACACCCCATCGCAGTGTCACAACTGCCAGAGTTACGGGCACTCGGCCCGTAACTGTCACCTCCGCCCTAGGTGCGTCAAGTGCCTGGGTGATCGGGAGCCCTTGAGTGCGCTGCTCGCGCGATACAGTGACACACCCATACATCACTGCAACAACATTACACACATCACCTCCACACACGTGCACGCTCACACGCTTACACATAAAGTGGATGGGTTTTTCTTTTCTTTCCCGTATCGAACTGTAATAGTTTACAATATTATCCGATACGAAATATATATGAGTTGTTGAGTTATGTATGCTTGGTACACATATATGTTTCAACAACTCTTAT
>MU159597.1:831693-842681 GCA_015888305.1 Antheraea pernyi | reverse complement strand
AATAAATCATTTGTAAAGCAGACCATGATTTGTGACTGGAAATTCATAATTTATAATCATTAGCAATAATTCATCCGCTTTGTTTATTAAGTTCACGATGATCGATAATTAGGATCCGCCTAATTTTACTGTTTTAATCAAATTCGTGTCGGTGCTAATATTTCGTTCTACCTTTGCACTATTAACCCAAACTGAGACGAAAAGTGGGTTACCGAAACTTGTTATAACGGAATGAATTTTGCTAATGCACACGAATAGGAACCTGTCTGCCACACCTGTTAGCAGATGGTATGTAGTTCGAATAAATAATAATTAAAACATGTTTTATTAAGTCCCGCGCGTCGTAGTTCATTCTCGATTTCCATGTGAAGCAAGAAATTGTTCTAATTAAAGTGTGTGTGGACTCTTAATATTTATCAATTACATTTAATTGATTCAACGTTGTAATTAAATGTCTATATACGGCGTTCTTTCAGATATTTAGCTAATATATCTACAATCGTTAAAATTTAAAGTCATTAATATGGAAATGACTTTGATATGAAAACAATTTCGAAGCCCTTATGTGGATGTCTGAATACTTAGCATTCATTTTTGTGATTATACAAAGGTTTTGAGCATTTAGTAATTTATTACAATTATTTACATTGCTACCATTTAGGAAAGTGGAATATTGAAACAAACTCCCATGTAATCAACATGTTAAAGGTCTAGCGATACTCAACCTGCTGCCCAGCCCAAACAAAAATCGGCTAAGTGCCTTAAGCCCTCGCCTTAGTAGCCCGGTGAAGCTGTTAAGACCTTGCCAGGTCAATAGCATAGACAGTTCGAGAAAAAAAAAAAAAAATTAAATAACAGTAACTTTATAGACTCTGATCGGAACGGTCACCGCGTAAACTCTGCACGATAGGATTTAATCGGAATATTGACACGATAGAGTCTAATAAGAACGTAAATAATAAGATTGTAAGACAGTTTGTGTGGCTGCACTAATATTATAAGAACCTGTGTTAATACAACACATTACACAAATATTACGGATAGAGGTGATTTACAACCGCCTCAATAATAATACATTCGCAATAGTAAATACATCATCGGACACGGAAGGTTATGAAATACATAATACTGATATTTGGAGGTCATTATCATTTTTTTGTCACTTTTTACAAAAATATACATTTATTTCTAATTTACACTATTCTTAATCCAAATTTATTAAATTTTATTTTCTGTTTTTTAGTTGTTTTTTTTATGAAAGCGTGTTTTTTTCATTTTTTTAAACTATTATTTATTTTTCATTTTTTAGTTAAATTTATTTAACTTTTTTTTGGATTTTTGCATTGTCATCGACCTTTGACAGGTGTGCAAAGTTTGAATTAAATCTGATCGTTCAAAGTAGGACAAAATCGAGCTCAAAGGGGTCGGTTACATACATACATACAGGTGAAGCTAATAAAAGCGTGATAAAAAACGAGTGTGCTTTAGACCACACGACTGAAGTTAAATACTTTAGCTTCATCTATACTGAAGAACGGACGTATACATATATGTTTATATAAGTATATATCTAACGTATATACATGTATTCACTTCTACAAATATTTACATTTATTATGGGTTTCACTAACTATGGACTATCTTCACTAACTTATATCTCCCTCTCAACGTTCCGTTCGAGTCGTCGTAGTCCGGTGAAGCTGTAAAGACCTTGCCAGGTCAATAGCATAGTCAGTTCGAAAAAAAAAAAAAAAAATCCGTTCGAGTCGTCCGATCACACGCTCTCGTCACGCATTCACCAGCTTACTCCTCAAGTCGAGCGTCCGTAAAGAAGTTTTACTTTAAAAAAACTGTAACTCGGAAAAGATACAAAAAGACTGCAGCTTGTACTAGCATAGAATCTCTATCATATTAATCTAACCTAAAGTCATGAAATAGAATTACTCTAGGTTTTTATGTACATTAACAGTAACATATTTTTATAAAATGTCATTGTCAGTTACAGTACAACATCGACAAGTAGATAGTGAAGTTGGGAAAAAGTTCTCATTTGATACGCATAGTAATTCATACCAATCAAATTTAACACTAAATTAAAAGCGCTGGTTAGTCCAGGGTTTATCTCTAGATTAATAAAAATTAGTGAAATACCGTTTAATAAAAATAAATAAGAATTTCGTATATTATTTATTTAAAAATATCTTAGGTCTGGTAAACTTATTAATAACTATTATTATACATTGTTAATTTATTAAAAACCATAAGAAAATATTTAATAATTTTCCATTATTAAAATCTAAATCCGTTTACATAAATTAATAATATATAAGTTATGATTATGTTTCAATGTAAGTAGAACTTTATGTAACTATTTATTTATTTATAATTATCGTGATAATATTAAATTAACGTTATTTAATTTTAATATTAAATTATATATACCATATTAATCCTTTATAAAATATCAGATATATTTACACAATTAAATACTAATTATTTATACTTTGCCTTTGAACAAGTAATAATATTAAACTGTAATGATATATATCTTTATACCTATATAATTATGCTATGTATATTTCCAATATAGTATTGCATATTATTTCTGTGGGACTCAAAGTACAGATCTACCCCCCACCCCCTTTGTTGATTCACCTATGTTGACATCTTGCATTTTAGATCATTCTACGTTATTACACCGAATATTTGGCAATTAGGTTTAAAACGTGTATTTGCCATACTTGACATTGGCGGAAACATCTAACGAAAGAATATAGAACTGATTTTTTGTAGTGTTTCAAAATATTAGCCCTGTGTCATTCTTTGTTTTTCATTTGAAGTTAGTGAAATTTTGAAAAGTAGATTGTAATTATAATGTCTTAATCAAACTATTAACACTTGATTTTTTTTAAACGAATCAATTGAATTTAATTCATAGCCTTTTGAATGCAATAAAATGTGTCAAGTGGCTATAGAGAGGAGAGCGTACGAAAAATGTATTATCGATAGATGTTTATTTTAAGTCTATGAAAGGTTATTGATATAATGTTATTTTGTACAACTGAGTGATCATGAACGAATATAACTATGTTTATGATTTTTTTTTTAATTAATTCATCAATATATGAAGTTATTTAAATATTAATAATTAATCAATAATTACTAAACAAAATCACGTTAGAAATTACATCAAACAAAAACTGATTTTCTAACATATCTTGATCTGACTTACATAGTTAATTATTATGTAAAATAAACTATTCTTGACACTATTTTCAGTTCTATCTACAACTTGAGGATAACATAGCATTCACTGAAAACAATACTGCATGGAGTGGAATTTTCTCGAAATGTTGTAATACCGTACTTTAGCGTTACTATTGGCTACTTAAGAAATTGACAATAGACAATTAGATTTAAAAACCATCTTTTGTACTAGGTAATGGATGAAGAAGATAAAAGACAACCTTCACAATTTTATTATAACTTTTCTTATAATCTCAAATGGAACTTACTCGTATGATTCCAATATTTGAGCTTATGTAAGCTTTAAAAATAAGAATATTCAAGTAAAATTTGAACTCAACATATATTTATTTATCTATTATTCTTAATTAACTTGCGTAATAAAAACATTTGAAACGCATTTTGAGGACAATATCAAATAATAATTTCACAATTCAATGAGCACTTTCAAATAGTATTTTCAATTTTCTTTATATTTATCGAAATAAAATCATCTACTGACTCTTGCACATTAAACATAGACAGACTTTTGCACAAAAGCCTGTAGATTCAAAAGGTATTGATCAATTTTATTTCTTGTCGTCATACGTAAAATTAAAAATTAGAAATAAGAAGATACGTGAATAACTTAAGATTAAAACTGTGACGTGAGACTAGATCAGTTAATAAAAAAAATGTGTCACAATGATTAGCAACAGTTTTTAGTCGTTTTCAATAAAACTTTTTTAAATATCAATAAAGTAAAATCCTAAGGTGTAATTTTTATACACAATATATTTCAATGTAAAAGGGACGGAAATAGATATTTCAATTAAGAGAGAAAAAGAAAGAAGTATGCTATTAACCGAAAGAGAAGATAAGAACAAGAGAACAAAATAAGTGTGTGCTATTTTTTTTCTTTTATCGATTCATGCAATCCAAAATCAATAGCAACAGCCAAGATATCTATTCTGCTAATTTAATGTAACTCTTACAATAAAAATTCTTTGATACGCTTAATCACTCTGGATACATTGTCACTAATCATTCCGACACTATGTACGTGTATAAAGTAAAATAAATCGGTGCACTACATAATAAATATTGGTAACTACAAGACACAATGGCTTCGAAGATCTTCAAAAATCTGTAAAGATAAAATAAAAAATAGTTACACGAGAAATTTACAAGTGGGGCCGTTCAAGAATTTCGTATGCAGAATTTTAGTTACATTTAAACCACCTCTCCTTCTCTAACTTTTTGTCAAGGACAGTACCCAGTGTTTGATTTAAGCACGTCTGAGAAAAGAGTAAAACGTGCTGTTAAAACCGACTTGCTTCCATTTTGTATAGCGCTCTCTCTATCTCACAAACTTAGCCGACTAGCTCGGTTTACTTCCCCGCTGGGCCAAATCAAAAGCGGAGTACTGTAAAGCTCTTAGCACCCCCTCCCCCCTTTCCTGAGTACGTATGTATTATCCTTTTTAGAAAATAACTCGTAAGTGTACATACGAATTAAAGAACCAAAATAAAAAAGAATAACTAAACATGGTGGTTGGTGGTGGTGGTGGTTTAATGGTGGTAGAGCCACGTTGAAACTATTACTGGTTTCAGCACGAATGGGTCGGCTCGCTCGGGGTAGTACCACCCTCTCATAGAAAACCGACGTGAAGTAACAGTGCTTGCATTGTTGTGTTTCGTTCGGCCAGTGAGAGCGCCGGAGGCCCACCTCCCCTCCTCACTCCTTTCCCTCTACCTTCCCTAGCACTTTCCCCCAAAAGGTGGCAACGCACTTGCGACTCCTCTGGTGTTGTTAGTGTCCAGAGATGGTGGTGATCACTTAAAATCAGGTGACCCACTAGTTCGTTTGTCACATATAACATAAAAAAAAAAAAAAATTGCTGCCCACTTCCATTCCATCAAAAATTAGCAAAGCATAGTAACGTATTGTGCTTGTGTAATATTTAAATAGCCCCAGTGTATCTACCGGAACACGCCTACAGACGCTTGCTGACACATTTTCACCTTTCAAAGCCCTACCACGATGTTATGATTTCATCAAATGTTTTGATGTCCATCTCAGTCGCAAAGATTCCAACCTACACTTTACTAAAAATGGACATCGCCTAATCACAATAATACTTTGAAAACTCAGTATTTTTAGTCAGCACTTATCTAATTGTCTTATCCATTGTAAACCACCTATTCAAATAAACAATATAAGTGGCTGATTTCATACGGGACTATTAAAGGAAATGGACCACCGATGACTCGAAAGAAAATTTGAATAGTTCTCTACGAAGGTACACTGTGGCCTCAAGACTGTAGTAACACGTTATTTCGAAACTGCTGTAACAGTGACCATTGTCGATACATTTTGATTTAGATGTTGGTGATATGGTTAGCATCAAATACAGTTTAAAAACTTATTACATAAAAAAACATGATACGATTCTTGAAATATTTGCGTAAGTACTCATTTTGTTAACTATCGTAAATATGTTTAAACTTTAACATGTAATTCAATGCACACCGAACATTAATCACCATTTACAAAATGATCCCATCGACAATTACTTTTAAGTTATTCGACACTTAATCACGTTTTTTTTTATCGATTAATATGTACTTTAACTGAACATCACTATTTTATATAACGATGAAAATGTAGATATTATGATTTATTAAAGATATATACTTCCCTTTCAAAAAAAACTATATAAAAAGTGTAATAATCTATAAATGAAAGCAAAGCGTGAAGAAAGTGTTGTTAGAGGTGCAAATTAACTTATATTCTATGATTACTTTGACACGTCTATTAAAATTTGGCCAATAGGCAGGTTTTTTTAGACAGAATTGTAATTTGAAAACAGCACCATCTCGTGATCTAGTGACACAATTTTTCTATAGATGTGTTGTTACAAGCTCAAAACTAAAAGCTAGTGCAAAATATTGTGAGGAAAGCATTTGGTATTGAAGTTAATGTATTATAGATTTTTGTTTGCAGATTTCACATTTTTTCTAATTTTACGACCTCAATATTATTTTATATAGAACTTTTTCCATCGATAAAAGATGTCGCTATGTAGGTTTATTATCAATAACATTACCGTTATTTAAAATAACGTGAAATCTACTACCAAGTTTGAACTAAAGCTAAAATAAATAATAAAATCACATTCAATTTATAATCATTTTATTTTCGTTAGATATAATATTAATAATTATTATATAAAATGAAATAAATACTGTTGATATATAATAAATACATTATGTAACAAAATTATTTTAACAAATACCTTGCATTTTTATAATTGAAGTAGGATAAAAAAAATGTGATACATTTTTCAAATACTAATAACGTGTTAGTTAATATTATATTAGCAGTACTACTTTTTGTTACTGGCTTTATTTATTAATCTTATAAAAATATACCAAATTAAATAACAAATTTTGAAACTTTAGGAATGTTAATTGTATTATGAAACATGTATATTGACTATTTAATTCATTTATAAATAAAATAAAGCTTTCGAATTCATTTTACTTACACCAAATACCCGTATTTTTCATTTTAAAATGCTAAATTTGTATAATTGAACGAAATCATTTTATTTTATCTTACATTAAATCTTTAGTTGTAAAAATCAACAGTAAACCATAAAAACGCTTTTATACGTAAGTAATATAATAATTAAAATAAAAATAAATATTAATTAATTTTCCACTTTAAAAAATTAGAAATCTTTGTTAAAACATGGGAATTTTTATTTCTTATAAGTTTATTATAACTTTAGATTGTAATTATTTACGTTTATTTTAATATTTTTCATGTGCAACATTGAATAATGCAACAGTGTCGCCATCTCTTATTGACTGTTAAATATGATTTGAATACAAACCGTTCCCAAAATTTCAATTATCTTAAAGCTGTAAAACTAAACTACGTGTCAGTACTATAAAGCTGTGTTCTTATGTGTATTAATTATATACATTATATACAAGTTTAAATAGAGTTAAAAATATATTATTAATTCTAATTCTAAATTGTAAGGCGTAATCTAATGCCAATTTTAGTTCTACCGATTTCCGTAAGAGAGCGCTGATAGTAAATTTATGAAGTTAAGTAGATTTTTTCTGCTTATAAATACAATGTAAAGTTTTTGATGGGATCTTGAAATGTCATGTGGTGGATTTCATACATTATTCATAATTTTGTGTTGTTTCACTCTATATTTTATAATATTGGTGGTGTTCTACATAATAAATTCAGTTATTGAGTACAAGTGGAATGATACCACGGAGCACGAATTTTGATTTATCACAAAAACTCTCTGGAAAGTTTTAACAAGACGGCCACCATCTTGTTAGAACATTGATATGATCGCAAGAGACTTGTAATGTACCTACTCGATAATGGAAGTAATAATTTACTAGAAGATTGCTTACTAAAAATACAATGTAGAGAGATTTTCCTACTTGATGCTTGGAAATTGAAAAGAAAATATTCCACCACCGAATCGAATCTTTTGCAACCCTGCTTCAAACATCTAGAACAATGTAGAATAGCCTGTGAAAATGATTACATTATATCTCTACATCTCTATTCCTGGGGTGTACGTAAACTCTGACAACTTCACCTTCGTATTTCCGCTGCGAGGGCATGAAGTAGAAGTCCGGGTTGGGCTCGGGGCCCGGGGGGGGCGCGGGGCGGGGGGTGCGGGCCCCGCGCGGGAGCGAGTACGTGCCGCGCTCGGGACTCATCGAGTACCTGAACAATTCATTCAATTAGCACAATCTTTGGGCGATACATTATTTTTATGCTAAAGGGCAGCTAACACGCAGACGACCCATCTGATGGTAAATGGTTACCGTCGCCTACGGACACGTGTAATACCAGGGGTATCGCTGTTGCGTTGCCGGCCTTGAAGAGTGTGTTTCAATCCCTTTTACATATTTATAACCTTATTACATTTAACATACCCCTATAACCTTATTACGTGTATTAGAACAGCAAACCGATAGCAATAAATCTTAAATTTAAATTATGTAACAGCCTTAACCAAGTCTTCCTATAAGTAAAGTGTATATAGGAAGGTGGATATTTTAGTTTAAGCTACGACGTCATAAATCAAAATCACAAATACTTTACTCAATTCAGACCAAAATAAGGCGCTCATGAACGTCAAAACTAGAACGTAAGAAGAATTTTGACATTTAAGAAATAATAATGTTATCTCAAATAAATAAATTTTACAAATAAAATTGGCTGAAAATTATACTACCATTTCTAGGAAAGCCATTCAAAATGTATTGTTTTTCTTTTTAAATTCTAATACACTATGTACTATATTTGCATTAACTTAAAGATATTATATAATACCTACTCAATTTTCGTATTCAATTTAAGAAGCATGAGACTAACGAATTTATGGGTATATACTACTAAGAATTTAATATTCTGATGTATTAATAAAAAAAAAAAGTTATCCGCTGTCTTAAAAAAATAGTAAGTATTACTTACGAAATTCATGTTAATAAAAAAAGAAGCAATAATTTTTAAAATATAATTTTAAACAAAAATGAAAATGGAACAATGCCCACAAAAAGGAATTTTATCGACCGTGACAGGACTCGAACCTGCAATCTTCGGATCCGAAAGCCGACGCCTTATCCATTAGGCCACACGGTCACATTAATACAGTTCAAAATTATGATATAGTTAAACATTTCACATATAATTATTCTTTATTTTTCACTATAAATTAATTATTATTTACATTTTAACTATTACTGTAACATAGATTCGTAAGGAATATAATATAATTAGCAATGTTAATTTCATATATAATTACATTCTTTGTTAAGTATTTAGATTGTTTGAATATTATTTTAAATAATATTATTTAAAAAATCTAAGCTACAGAAGAAAAAATAAATTACACGGAAATCGCGATTTCATTTCAAATAATAGATACAGAATTGATAATTGAATATCATTCAAAAGTTAGTCACACGCGTGCATCGAACTTGCGACCGTTTTGCTCAATAATAAAGTTTACTATCAGTAAGTGACAAAATATTCTCATAAACCACGATATCTTTATATATATAATTGTTCTGTCCGTGTGTATGTAACTGAATTCCTCCTGAACGGCTGGACAGATTTTGATGATTTCACATTCACAATTGGAGACGGTAGGTGGCGCTTCGGTTGATTTTTATGATTTTTTTTAATTATCAAGGCAGGAGAATGTCCGTCGTGGCCGCTAGTAATAGGTAAAAATGAATAGCAATTGTTTTTAGTGTGGAATTCTAACTAATATTATAAATGTGATTGTGTGTTTCTTTTTAGGATTTCACACTTTAATTACACAACCAATCATCAATATAAGTATCTTTGTATACACATTGTCAATAAAAGGACATTATACTATTTGGTTATGGATTAAATAATAGGTAATTACGACAATACATTAACGGTGAGGGGCGCGTTTGCAAGATGTAAAAAATGCTTTTTTTTTCTCGATCTGACTACACCATTGACCTAGCAAGGTCTTAACAGCTTCACCGGACTACAATAAGAAATACACTTTTAATATCACAAGAATACAATGAATATATATTAACTCTAAAACTAAAAGGTGTTTACCGTTCGAGGTATGAGACAATAGTCCTATAAAACCAAACGTAACCTAATCTAAGAAATATGACTACTTTTCGAAGTTTGAACGAATAGTGTTTTCAAATCGGGACTCAATATACGAGGCGGCGGTGACGAGTCTGCAGCTCCAGGTGCTATTGCGTCGTTACAGGTGGTCGGAATGTCGGAATGGTTATAAGTAAATATAGAATTATGTCGCAACTTGGCTGTTACCGTGTGCTGTGATGGTGTATCATGACAATACATTTATTACCTACATACATACTACCTAAGCCTATATAGTCCAGAACTCGGATTACAGTGCTAATTCAGCTATACTGAATGTGAATAATGTATCGTGGAACAATCGAACGGTTACGAAGGAATAATCTTGCTCCATTGCTTGTACTTAAATAGTAATATGTTTAATTAAATATAAGTAATATATTGTATATAAGTAATTGACCTTCCTTTTTAAAACCTCCTGCTGACAAAAAACTCTGTAATTCATTTGTAAATCTATTAATAATAACAATAACAATTTTGTATTTAAATTTTCATGTAATCATATTTAGAGACAACAACGGCATGTTCCAATAATAAATTAAATTTCAGTAAGAACCAACTTTAATATTTAATGTATACTGGAGTTTTCGGCGGGATGTTAGTCTGTCATGCATGTCATCCACGGCTACTAGAAGTATAAGCAAAATTCATGACCTCATTTTTTGGTTATCCGCGTGACGTGAAATGCCCCATATTTTATTCATAATGTTAAGTGTCATTTCACGGTATATTCTGTAATATTGTTTGTATTTTACATAATATTCGTTATACAACCGTTATACTGTATAAGTTCGGTTATTATGCATAAATGAATTGGATGGGAAATAATACCACAGAACATAACTTTTGAGATGCCATAAAAACAAGGGGGCAATATTTTGTTAGGACATTGGAATGATCGCGAGAAACTTGTAACATCATCACCCACTCGACAATGGCAGTAATAGTCTACAAGAATATCGGTTGCTAAAGACAAGGTAATATATAAAAAAGTATATACGAACCCGTAGTGAGCGCGCGGACGCTGCAGCGACCTCGTCGTGTCCGCGTAGTGC